>PVJO010006659.1:0-29519 GCA_004026905.1 Hystrix cristata
TTGTAGCCGCAAGCACTGCCAGTAAGTATTCTTGGGGCAAACAGGAATGAATGTCAGAGGTCAGGAAATGAGGTATCAGAAGTTAGCACAGACTGGCACACTGTGCATGTATGTGCATGTGCTGCACACATTGTACTTGCGTGGACATGTGCTCGTGTGCATTGTACATGTATGCTCATGTATGGTTAAAGCTCAGTTCATTGGAAGGTGCCTATGAATGTACAACTTGCAAATGTTTGAGGTTAAAGTGATGGAAACACTTGTAGGTCACACCCAAGGCTGCACTAAGGAATATGAAGTTATGAGAAAAGATGAGTCATTATGGCACTATGGCCAAGGAGAATACCACATCATCAAGCATGAGCCCATTGGTCTGATCTCTAGGACTTCTATTGATGGAGAGGAAGATGGAGGATTATGCAAATTCTTTAAGGAGAAAGATCTGCACATTCTTTAAGAAGAAATATATGGCTATATTAGCCATACACTTAGGAATGTTGTAGTCAGTGTTTACAAGACAATCCGATTTAATGCAGGGCACAGAAATTTATAAGATTAGCTTACGATAACCACCCATGGAGTCAAATGTGGAAGAGCAAGATCTCTCTGTGGCCTAAAGATGTAAAGAACCCAGTCAAAAGCCTGGAGCCTACAGTGATGTCTCATATGGGTACACACCAGGAGGCCAAAAGATCTGCACCAGAAAACTGGGTGATCTGTGCCGGAGGGTCAAAGCATCAGTGATAGAGGCTGAAGAGTCTGTGTTGGCAGGCTGGAAGGCCAGTGCTGGAAGCTGAAGAATCCACAATGAAAGCCAGGAGACGACGCTTGAGGTATAAAAAAAAAAAAAAATGCCTGCGCTCCTCTGAAGAGAACAGCTGAAGCCCCTCCAAAGAAAAGCAGCTGGAACGACGCTCCTCCAAGGAAGATCAGCTGAAATTCTCCCCCATCCCCCACCCCTGTTCTCTTTTTATACCTTTCTGACAACAGTCCTCCTTAAAGTGGGTCTTCCATGCCCAGAACCACACTGACTCACTTCAGCTGGGCATTCCTACTAAAGTTGACAATTATTCAATTAACCACCATGAGGAAAGTTCCTTAATTCAGTTTTTCACGTGAAAAATAGGGATGATAAGATTTGTTTTCAGAGGACTGTGGAGAGAAATAGGTGAGGAAATACCAGTAAACCACCCACTGTACCCAGCACAATGCGCCCTTCATATAGCAAGTACTGAGAAATGCTGTTATTAACTGTGGAGATTTCCTGTAGAGAACACTGCTCAAGACTAACGCTCACACTGAGGAGCAGCAGCCAAAATCACGAGCTTGCCTGGTCTCCTCACTAACCCTGGTCACTGTGCTGCACAAGCCAGTTCTATCACACAGCCCACATGACTGTGGAAATATCGCTGGTGTCCTTTAACATAAACTATCTGCGATGGTCCAGTCACCCTGCACTCTCTGCTTAAGTATTTGCTGTTGACTTACATCTTCTTCCTCTTCCTCTTCCTCCTCTTCCTCTTCTTCTTCCTCTTCCTCTTCTTCCTCTTCTTCCTCTTCCTCTTCCTTCTCTTCCTCTTCCTCTTCTTCCTCTTCTTCTTCCTCTTCCTCTTCTTCCTCTTCTTCTTCCTCTTCCTCTTCTTCCTCTTCTTCTTCCTCTTCCTCTTCTTCCTCTTCTTCTTCCTCTTCCTCTTCTTCCTCTTCTTCTTCCTCTTCCTCTTCCTCCTCTTCTTCTTCTTCTTTTTCTTTTTCTTCATCTTCTTCTTCATCTTCTTCTTCTTTTTGAGTACTGGTGATTGAGACCATTCCTTCCCACAAGAACTGCTAGAGTGCTGTGCCCCAACCTTTTTAAAAAAATGTTTTTTGTTTTTTGAGATAGGATCTTCTTAAGTTGCCCAGGCCAGGTTCATACTTGCAATCATCTTGCCTCAGCCTCCCAGAGCACTGCGATTGCAGGTGTGTGCCACCGCTCCCCACTGACTTGTGTATTCTTGAGAGGAGAATTGCCCCCAACATTTGCTTCCTCTTCTGAGAAGCCCACATCAGCCCCATTTGCTTTCCATGTAGCGACCCTGCCAGGTGCCTCTTCTTTGTCTGTACATCTGCTTCGCTATGTAGAACCCGGTTTCTGGGCCTGATACCTTAACCAAAGGCTGCCCAAGGGTGTTATTTACAAAACTGGATGTGTGCGCATGTGTTTTTCTGCATGTATGTGTATGTATGTGAACCCCTCTCTGACTTGCCTGGATGGTTTCAGAACCCCGGAGGCAGACTGTGACACACACCTGGTCTACAAGACAGGTCCTCCTGTGGAACTATCCCCATGGCAGACTCGGGATCAGTCACGACACCCTTCGGAGACGCCACCTGAGTGGAAAGTTCGATCACTCACACAACATGCTGAGGAACCAAAGCAATACTCATCTGAATGAAAGAAATGCACGAAGGCTTGAGGCACATTATCACGTTTAGGCCAAACTGTAGCTATTACCAGACATAGAGGCTAGAAGTTTCTAAGTTGTTATTTCTTAAAAACATGATTGATTTTGGACTTTTTTGAACCGAATGTCATGAACCAGACATCCATAATGATATTATATGTCTTATACAAATGAAAAATAATAAATTAAAACTGGATGTGTTGCAACGGGACTGTTGACATTATATACAAAGCCTGCTTATTGTCATAAGATACTCTTAACCTTCAAGCCAAAATCTTTCAAAACTATTAGTGTTAACTCCAGCAGCTGCTGTCAGAGTTCTCCTGCTCTCTGTTTTATGCATTGTGCTCTATTTGAAATGTTTGTTATATTTGTGTATATAACTCTCTGTGAGCTGTCCCTTGAAAGCTCCAAGGATTAAACAAGAAGGTTGAGCCAGTTCAAAAAGAACAAAGTTAAGAAAATTAAAGAAAACTTGCTAAAATGGATGTTTAAACCATTAGAATATTTAGCAAGGCTCGCATAGAGCTATTTCCTTTATGTCAAGCGCAACGCGTTTCTTTTCCTTCTCATTCTCTTCTATTAAAAAACTGAGGTTAAGAAAAACATATTTATGCTCTGAAGTGTTTTTTTCCTTAAAAGCATTAGAAATGTAATATCTAAATATTTTATGCAAATAGATACGCCTGATTGAGTCAGAAATATCTCAGATATCCCAAGTATTTGGACGGGTGGTTTGTGGGTGTATTAGCTGGTTGAAGGAGACGCAGAGCCGCAGGGAGTGTCCCCTTTGAACTTGGGGAAGCCAGTGACTTTACTTAGTCTTTGGGACTTAACTGCGGGCTAACAGAGAATATAGTACTTATGTGTCTTCAAAAATGCACGAGAAGAGATGAAGTCTGTGGAATGAAGCTCATGTATATCAGGCATTTGGGCTCACTTATCCAGTGCTCTGGAGAGCGCTCATGGAGATGTGTGATTTCATGTAAGCAAACATGCTGTCCAGCTCTCTCCACAGTCCCGCAGCGTGTGTGTGGAGTTTTCTCCCTGTCCAATCTGTCCAGAAAGCCTGAGCCTTTGATCTCTGTCCATGCGGTATTCCCTCTGGGGAGAGTGTGGCATAATAGAGAAAGCACTAGCTTCAAGTCAAATCATTTTGGATTCACATGACATTTACAAGCTGTGTGACTTGGGGAACTTACTTAACCTCTCCGAACCTTAGTTTCCTCATTTGTAAAACATAGCATAATACTCACTTTATTTGCAGAATTGGAAGAATCATGATATACTGAACCGAAATTGCTTTGCTTCGTGTCGGGCTCAATAAACGCTAAGAGAAAATACTCACTAACAAACAGTGGTATGATCAGGAGGTATCCCAGGCTACTGAAGTCTACACTAGAGTAGGAAGTTTAAATGTGCTCCTTTTGTAGGATTACCAGTCAGTTTAGCCAGGGCAGTGTCCCAGATTTTCTTGAATCACTGTGCCCTTCAGTGGCTCAGTAATGTCTTCATGGTACCCCTAAACTAAAATAAATTCTAACTTTTCCATTTATTAAATAATTCCAAAGAACTTGATAAGTATTTATGCTTAACAATTCAGTAGAGAAGTGAAAAAATATATATATTGTACATAACTTAGGAGGAATGGCATTTTTTACTTCATTCTTTAAAAATCACCGTTACTCAGTGAGGGACCATGCGTGCTCCTCAGGACCTGGGAAATTTCTCACAATCTGGGATAGGATTGCGTGCTGTCCCTCTCATTCCCTGCCTCGCACTGATTTTGATGTGGTCCTTGCTTTGTATCCACAACTGCTGAGGTAGATTTTGGTGGTTTGCAAATGGTTGGCATCCCCAGAAAGAAAATGAGGCAACCTAAGGTGGATACTGCACCCACTTCCCCATGGTTGATCACGTGAGGCAGGACAGATGTTGAGTGCAGCTGTGCTCCCCTTGACGTTTTTTAACTAAAAATATTGGAAAAGCTTGCAGCACCCGTATGAATACGTTAGAGAATTCCGGGACATCCCAGCGCGCAGTCCAGGAACCCGCCATCCCAGAGTCTGCTTGGAAGCGCTGCCTCGTTGTGGGCTCCACATGTGAGTGTGACAGAAGCACAGCTGGATCAGTGGAAACGCATGTTCCCATGTGCATTTGCAGCTCCAGGTACAAATGCCAGCCTCCTATGTGTGCGTCACAGACTCTCTGAGCAGGACGCCAGAGTCAGGGATCAAAAAGAGCAAGAGCTGAGGAAACGCAGTTGCCCACCAACCTTCCTGCCTGTCTAGTAGGTGAGGCCCAGCCGGCTTTCCTTCAAACTAACCGATCCTCCTGCTTCCCTCTTTAGAATTCTAATAGTATTTTTTGCTACTAATGTGCAGAGGCCTGGAATGTCGCTCACAGTCACCAACCAAACGCTCCTTCTCTGGGCCTGCCGTTGTGCTAACTGCCTGGGTCCTAGCCTGTGTCTACTTGACTTTCCCACCGGCACCCTCCTCCTGCTCACAGGCCTGCCCTTTCCATTGTGGCTAACTGAATACTTCCATTAGGAACTCTCAGAAGTGCTGAAGAGACCTGCCCCAGGCTTTCATCTGTTCGCTTTTACACAATTGAACATAAATTCTCGTGTTTCTGTTTTGGAACTACCAGATGCCCTGAAGTGTGCTTTATACTGTGGAGGTTAAAGGAAAAGACTCTGATATATTTGTTTGTCCTTTGAGAAAAAATACTTACCAGTCTCTGTTTTGCTGATCAGGGAGACTTTCTTTGACCCATACAAATCCAGTGCCTACTTCGGGATGTGCAGGAGGCTCTGTGCTGGATTGGGGGGGATGGGAATGGCTTGGGGACCCTGGGGCACCTGGCTTCTCCTTCAACTCCGGGGTGAGAATCACACAGCATGGAGCTGGAAGACTGAGGATGCTCAGCCTGCAGCATTTCTGTGGGGAGTTGGGTCCCCTGTGGACTCTCCAAGAAGTGGGCTTCCTGCTTTGCAACACTTGAAAGTGGCTTCTCACCCACCATGAAGAGCAGCCCAGAACTCCTTTCCCTGGTGACAGACAGCTGCCAAGACCTTCTTCTCCTGCCCAGATGAACCAGAATCTCTGTCCCAGCTCTTAGAGTTCAAAACGTCTGTCCTCCATGTATTCAAGAGATGTATCTTAAATATTGACAATCAGAAAATGTATGAAATTTTAAAGGAAGAATCAATAATTCTACCCAGAATGTTGGCAAGCTACTAAGTTTTCTTCCATTCTTTCTTTTTAAATGAATTTTGAAAAAAATAAAATAAAATAAAATAAAATGAATTTTGAAAATAAAGTCATTTGAACTTTCTGTATATGTAGCATCCCAGCTCAAAGGGCTCCATTTCTGTTGGGATCTCTGCACTTCTGGGGCCTGCAGCTTCAGTGACGACACCAATAACCCCAACACTAACCGCTAACCCCAACACTAACCCCACCGCTTCTGTTTCCACACACCAGGCTCCTTCCACTCGTGCACAGGCCAATCCCACCTAACTGCACAAATGTAGCAGCGATCTCCAGATGATTTCAGAGAAAGCCTCCAGTAATGAGCATGGAGAAGTAGAAAGAGTCTGTTGGCCAAAAAAAAAAAAAAAAAAAAAAAAAAAAAAAAAAAAAAAAAAAAAAAAAAAAAAAAAAAAAAAAAAAAAAAAAAAAAAAGCTTTCACAATATAGGGTCGGTGCTCACATTGTCCAGAGGTTTTATTTTGTACCAAGTCGCAAATACGAGAGGAAGGACAAAAGATCGTTTGACTCTTTTCAAGCCCGTAAACTCACTGTGGCTCTGGAAACATAGCAAACAGAGAGATGCAAAATGGTTTCCTGATGCCCATTTGTGGGCCCGACAGGCAGTCAAACGTCTTCCCAGATCTTGGCATTAGGGTCAGCACCAAGCCTAAGTTTGGAAGCTGCTGTAGAAGTGGCAGTTGTTGGAGACGGCACATCAATATCAGGGCTGGGCGACAAAGAGAAATGAGATTCATGAACAGTTAGCCAGGCAACACATTAATCTAACTCTTTAGCAAGAGTTCCACTACGTAGTGGTAGATAATGGGGTACACTACAAGCAATTAGATTCATATAAATATAAGGATGTGGACATTGCCAGGAGTGGTATCCAACATTTATGAGAATCTGTGACCTCCAGGCTGCCTTTCAGCCCTCCACTGACCACCCACTTGGCAGCACTTGTAGGCAAGTTTTGATATTAAGAAATCAATTTGAACCCCGTATGATTTGCACATGTGAGGTAATTCGTGTATTTTGACACTTTCCTATCTTCATCACCTTGCTATCCCTCCTTTTATAGATGAAGATTTGTTGCACAAGCACTAGAGTGATTACTTGGAGTGTGATAAAGCCGTTTATTCCCTACTGACTCACTACCTTTATTGCCATTCACTCATGTGTTTATTCATTCCGCTCTTATGTAGCCTCCAATCTAGAGCCCACACTAGGGTTGAGGGAGGCATACAAGCAAGATGTGCTGGTAAATAGCTTTGTGAGGGGCTTGATCTGTGTCATTCGCCAATGTCTATGGTGTGAGTAAACTCACTGTGTCTGTTTTCTGACCACCAATGTGACCTCTCTGCACTCAGAGGCCAAAAGTCAGGAGAGAAGTGTGAAACTGGCCCTTGTCATCCACTTGAGGTCAAAGTATAGCAAAGCATTCCTATGTGTGAGCAGCCCATAGTGTTAAAAAGAATATCACAACTGTGCGTAAATAAATATTTACAATAGGAAATTAGACGAGTTTGATGAAACAATGTGTGAACATTTACCTTTTAAAAAAGTATTACACTAAAAGATACATTAGCATTGGTTCCCTTCAGAGGACCTGTCTCCCCATTTCAAATACACTAATCCCATCCTTGGTGCCACTTTCTGAAGCAGTTCTGGAAGCCCTCTTTCCTGGGTGTCTTTAGTTAACTGTCATGGTTGCCTTGCTACTTCAATCAGTTAAAATGTTTACCTTTCGCAAGGTTTTGACTCTGTGGAAGAACTAGAAGTCACATGGTGCCAGATCTGGTGAATAAGATGGATGCACACACCCCATAACGTTTTGACAGAAATGGCTATAAAATTTTGATCAACAAGGAGGCTAAAATAGATGAGTGTTTGGGTTAAAAATGTCACAGTAAAAGACACATTGCCATTAATTCCCCTCTAATACTCCACCTCGCTTTGAACACACTTTTCCTATTGTTCTCGGCATTGTGTCTTCTATCATGATACTTTTGAAAACATAAACACTCGCTCTGTTTTTTGATCAGCTCTTGCATATCCAGTGACCAAAGGGGAAAATACTAGTTTTTCTAGAAGAGTTAACAGATCAGTTTCACAGGGGCAGCGATGTCTCAGTTGAGCACTGAAGAGTAGTAATTCCCGGGTCCACCAGTGTGCTGTGTGGGATTCACAGGCTGGGAGCAGGGTGGGCTGGGGCCCGCAGGAATCTGCGGATACGGGAACAGGGGTAGTTTAGGATGAAACAGCGGAAGTGTCACATGAGAGTGACACTTGGTCTTCATCAGGAGATGAAGGGCAAGACCACAAAGAAAATGTTAAAATGCGCGAGCAGACTGGTTTTATGTTACCATGACAGAACTTAGAAGGGGTTTTAGGGCTGGGGATTTAGCTCAGTGGTTAAAGTGCTTGCCTTGCAAGCACAAGGACCCGAGTTCAATCCCCAGCACCCAAAAAAAAAAAAAAAAGAAGGGGTTTTAGGTTTTGGTTTGCATTTTTTAAAATATATCACTCTGTCTGGAGGTTGGTGAACAGATTTAAAAGTGACACAACTTGTAGTAGAAAACGATGCCCTGGGAATCCAGCTGAGGACCAGAAGGCTGAGGAAGGAAGAGGGAGAGGGGCTTGGCCATCAGAGCTGGGATCAATTGGACACTGCTGAGCAAGACTTGACCAAGTCCTCTGGCCTCTCTGCCCCTCCGTACCCCTTCCCTTGCCTCCTGTACGACCCTCTCCACACAATAACAGCTTCTGCTGTGACTCTGGCTCACAAGGTGGCCCATCGTGTCCCCAGATCACCCCAAGCTGGGGACAGAGGAGGCCCAGTGTCCCCTCCCAGCAGGCCCCAACAGTTCCCAGTGCGACGAAGATGGCTCCTCCCCGCTTTGAAAGGCCCTGCCGACTCAGGGCCACACTGCAGGGAACATGTGGTTGCGATTTCATTTACGCTTTATCATTTTTCATTCTGACATTAAAGCGCCTCTGCAGCGGGGTGAGAGCGCTGTGCATTGTAAGGCGTAATGGGAAGCGAGGGCTCCTGCTTCGTGCCAGAGGAAACGTGATTCAGAAACAATTTGGGGGCAACTGCAAGGTGATGTGGCCCAGGGAACCAGAAGCTGTGGAAACTTTAAACATCATCTCTGGACAGTATAATACGTTCTGCAGGGCAGCTTGAAAAAATAGGAAAAGCCTTCTTGGCCAATCCTCGGAGAATTAGAAGACTCTAAATATTATACGGAGGAAAATTTTTTAAAGAGCCCCGGGCCCAAACAGTCCCAGGTGCTGAGCTGAAAGCACCTTTATCCCACGGGCCATGAGAAACTGGAGCAGGGAGGAGACAGAGTCACTTCTGTAAACAGCCGTGTACTCCTCCCTGTGGCAGCATCCCCCAGAGGCTGACTCTGCGATGGCCAGCTCTGCCTTCTGTCCTAACCTGGATCCCAGGAAAGGTGAATTTTCGAAGAGACAAACCTATCAGAAAGGTTTTTCTATCAAAGAAACAGAGCTAGCCAGGTGGGACCTTATCCCGCACAGCTTGCAGCCTGTGAAGATATACATCTGGAAGGTACCAGCATGGAAAAAGAATACCTGGAGTAGAGGAACACGGAGTTGGTACACAGAGAAAACCGGACAGGAAGCAGAAGACAAAGAGAAGGGCTATCAGCCTCATGCATTCCCTGTATCATGATACATTTGCTTCTGGAACCAGCCCCAGCATTGCTCTTTCTAAAGATGTGTCCTGTTGCCCTGTGCTATTGATGCTTATATTTTGGGTGATACTGGGCTATATTTCTTCCACCTAAAACTAAGAGTCCTGAATTACATATTTAGCAAAAATGGAGAGTACTTAGGCACCTGGTTTCATTATTGCTAATCGTAACACTCAAGGACATTCCCCCTTCTGATGCATATCACAGTCTGTAACTGTGTCTGTATTAAAGAGCATTGCCCTTTTACACTAAGTATAACAAGAGAGTGCAGACCATGTTGTCAGGCCCAGCACTGAGTACACAGCATCTAGCACCACACTTAGGTGAGAGTAAGCATTGAATAATACTGGTGGAGGACTGAATGAGTCAATACAGGAAATATACTACTATCCCAGTTAAGTATTGAAAGTCATAATGAACTTTCAATAACCTCTATAAAATTAAATCAAGAAAGGGTGTGGAAATTGTCCTCAAAACCCAAGAACTAGACTGCTGGTGCATATGGATAAGTCATTTGAATTCAGCACTCCTGTGTGATTTCATTTGGCTATCGTGTTGTGTATGCTGTAGGATTTTCAAGCTATTGATATCTCCATTGTGCTTTATGCCTTGTTTTTGAAGATCAAAGCCCTCAGTCTTGGGTCTGGTCATTGTAACCAATTAACATGAGGATGTTTGTGTTAAATTAAACAAGCAAGAGGCCATTGGCCTAAGCCTGTCTCCTCTGCAGACTGAGTTCATATGCAGGTAACTCTAAATTAGTAGATAAACAGACTGAAATCTACCTGGGTGTGGTGGCTAAGCTTGATTGCGCCAACCTCATTGATTTGAGAGCAGCTGAGGAGATCGGTACAGCACACTTCTGGATGTGTCTGGATGGATCATGGAGGCATTAAACTGGGTACTATATCTGGTCCCTGACCCTCCCTTTCTGGCTCTGTTCCCTGCTCTGCTTCCCAGCTGCCACCAGCTAAGCAGCTTTACTCTGCTGCACCCTTCCTCCATGATGCTTGTGTCTTGGGGCCAGCCTACCATAGACCGAACCCTCTGAAACCATGAGCCAAATTACACCTTTCCTCCTTTGTGGGATTCTAGTGTCGTACCTCACCTACAAGAACGCTGACTTTACCTAGGCATATACTTTTTGCTGTGGATAACTAGGTCTTAGCTAACCACAAGTTGCTGCACTTCAGCCAGTCACAGTCTTCTACCTGATCAGGTAATGTCCAAATAAAGCCAATGCCTACAACCTATGTCTGTGCCTTACTTCCTTGTGTCTTCTGTAAACACTGGCCATAGAGTCAAGTACAATTCTCTGAACTTTTTCTGGTCCTACCTGCTGCCCAATTCATGAGTCATTCCTTGCTCATATAAACTGCATTAAGTTTATTTTGTCTAAAATTTTTCTTTTAACTCTTGAAGTTGTCTCACGGATCTAGAGGGTAAAAGGCTAAGATTAAGGTGTCTGCAAACTGGGTTCACTTTAAGGGTCAAAAGAAAGGATCTACTCCATGTAGCTTCCACTGTAGCTTCTGGAGGTTTGCTGGCTGTCTTTGGCCATGTTGGCTCATAGACATAGCACCTCAGTCTCTGTCTCCATCTCCATGTGACATTATCCCTTCAGGAATGCCATGCTGGACTATGCTCACCCTGATAGCCTCATCCTAATTTGATTGTCTGTAAAGACTCTCTCTCAATAAAGTATGGTTTTGTGTTACTGAGTAGGACTTCAACATAAAAATTTGGGGAGAAACAAAATATTCAACCTATTGTAAAATGTACTCACAGGAAAAGGCTTTTTCACCTGGATATTTGTAAAAGAAGATTAAAAAACATACATATTTGTGACTCCTACATGATCCAGGGTGTAGGTTGCTTTGATGAACTAGGTTGGCTTTGAAAGGCGTATTTCTTAACAGAGATGAAAATTATCTCTCTCCTGCTCCCAGGTCTGACCTATTTCTTGCAATGCAAAATTCTGGAAACAATTTTATTTTTTCCAATATAGGAGAATATGTGCTCACCTAATGATGTGAGTATTTTTGTCTATACAGTGATTTAATTTTTTATCTATACAGGGATTTAATTTTCAGTGTAAATTTATGAATCATTATCTAACCTGCAAGCCAGTTTCTGTAGACTTTATCTAAGGTAAATTACTCCTGAGGAGGACCTCTGGGTCCCCTGGCTGAATCTATTTTTTGGACATGACCTATCTACACTGCCTTGCTCACTCCTGATACCGTTGACTTGCTGGTTTCTTGGTGTGAATTCCATCTTAGTTCTCAAAAGTCCCAATATGAACTCTTGTCAGTCTGGATAGATACCTGGGAAGCAGCCCACAGTAATTTGGCACACTTTGTTTCCATTGTACTCTGACCTTCCATTTTCTTAAGACTCATCACATCTCTCAATTGTTCTACTAGATTCATGGAGAAATAATTGCCATCAATTAACCTAGATGCAAAGAATATAATTTCATATATTTCAACTTATGTATATACTCTTCACCACTCTCAAAATAACAAGCCTATCCATCTACTGTCTTTCCTGTCCCTCCCAATTCCTGCTCCTGTCCCCAGGAAAACCCTGATAAGCTTTATGTTATTACAAGTTTGTTTTCCTTTTTTTAGAATATTGTAGACATGAAACATAATATATACTCTTTTTGCTGTGTTTTTGCATTTAGCATAATTATTTTGTGATATCTATGTTATTAAGTGTGTCAGTTGTTCATTCTTTTAGTGTGAGGAATATTTTAATGTATGAATATACCACAATTTATTGAACCATTTATCTCTTGATGGACCTTTGTATTGTTTCCTATTTTGGGCTATTACAAATAAAGTTCTGGGAACATTTGTTTAAACATATTTCGGAGAAAAATGTGTTCATGATCTATCAGTAAATACAGAAGGCTATAATGTCTGATTATAGAGATGCATATTTAAGACATATCAAATATTTCTATAAATATATTATGTTTACAGATGCATTTTCAAGAAACTATCAAACAGTTTTGCAACATATTTGCCCTTCTTCCACTCAAAGCAGCATGCTATCAGGTTCCCTCCACATTCCATCCCCCACGTTCTTTTCCACTCTTCAGAGGACCATACTTTTTCATTTTAGTGTTTCTAACAAGTATATTGTTATGATTTTAAGTTGCATTCTTAAAATGACTACAGTGACCATCTTTTTATCAGTTTGTCATTCATGTATTTTCTACGGTAAGATATATGTTTATGTCTTTTGCCCAAGTCCTTTAACAAAATGCCTGGTTCCTTATCATTAAATTTTGTAAATCCTTCATGCATTTTTGACACATGCTCTTTATCAGATTTACAGATATTTTCTCCCAGTGTCTGGCTTTTGTCATTCTTTTGACTGTGTCTCAAAAGAAGGAGTTTTCAATTTTGATGAAGCCTACATTATAGATTCATTTCCTTGAAATTTTTTGTTTTCCTGAAAAAGTAAAACAAAATTTCATAAGAAGATAGTAAGAGTAATAGTACTTAATACACTGTGTATCATTACCCTCAAAGTATTTACTCAGAGTACAAGACATCGTCCAAAAGTATTCTTACAAAAAAGAAACAAACAGATAATAACATCAAATTTTCTTTTCTATGAACTAAGACAAACTAGTAGCATAAATGAAACCACTTAGCATATATACTGAATTATTTTTGAAACAGTGGAATATGTGTTTGGGGAAAGTGTTTGAAGTTTTCCCTGCTTCTTATGTATCTCTTCTATTTTGATTTTATATATATATATATATATATGCATGTGTGTGTATTTTTCATATAAGAGAAACAATATAATATTTGAGCATGTTGTCTGACTTATTTCACTTAACATTGTGTTCTCAAGTTGCATGCATTTTCCTATGAATATCTCAAATTTATCTTTCTTTTTTAAAAATCTATCTTTCTTTATGGCACCATAGTACTCTATTGTGTATAAATACCACATTTTCCTTATCCTTTCATCAGCTGATGGACAAGTTGTGTCCACGATCTCACTATTATAAATTGTGTTTCTATAAACATAGGTACATATGTATTCCTGTAACATGATGATGTTAGCTCTTTTGGGAAGATACCTACCTAGAAGGGGAATAGCTGGGTCAAATGGAATCTCCAAATGGATTTCCATAGTGGTTGTACTAGTCTACATTCCCACCAACAATATGGGAGAGTTTCTTTTCCCCACATCCTCACCAGCATTTGTAATTATTAGATATTTTTGATAATAATCATTCTTTCCAGCATAGATAGTAGTTCAGGGTAGTTTTAAGTTGCACTTCTCTGATGGTCAGTGATGATGAGCATTTTTTTTCATGTATTTACTGGCCATGTGTACTTTTATCTGAGAAGTGTTTATTCACTTCATTTGCCCATTTTTTTGATTGTGTCTTTTATTTGGGGGGGTCTTTTTCTTTAAATTCTTTATGTATTCTTAGTTCTCTGCGGAATAGTTGTCTCTTCACTCATTTGGTTGTTTCTTTTGCTATGCAGAAGACTTTAAATTTGATATGGTCCTATTTGTTGTTTCTTGTGCTACTGTGGTTCCACTCAGAAAGTCCTTTCCTATGTCTATGCCTTCAAGAGTTGTTCCTATTTTATCTTCCAGCAGATTGTTTCTGTCTTAATATTTAGACCCTGACACATCTTGATGATAGTTTAGTACATGGTGAGATATATAGGTCTAGCTCAATCTTCTGTATGTGGATGTCTGACTACATTGCTGAATTTGGTTATCAATTCTAGGAGTCTTTTGGTGGAGGTTTTTGGGTCTTATAAGTAAATGATCATGTCCTTTGCAAATAATGTTTTGACTTTGTCTTTTCCTATAGGTACCCTTTTATTTCTTTCTCTTGCCTGATTGCTCTGGCTAATGTTTCAAGGACTATGTTGCACAGGAGCGGTGATGTTGGCCATCTTCATCTTGTTCCTGATTTTAGAGGAATAGCTATTGGTTTTACCACATTTATTATGATGTGGGCAGTAGGTTGGTTGGTCATACTGGCTTTTATCATATTGAGATACACCTTCTACACCTATGTTCTTCAGGTTTTTTTTTTTTTTACTCATGAATGGATGTTGGATTTTGTCAAAGGCTTTTTTCTGCTGAGATGGTCATGTGATTTTTTTTCTTTGCTTCTGTTTGTGTGAGGAATTACCTTTATTGATTCATGTATGTCAAAACACCCTGGCATGCCAGGGATGAAGCCTACTTGGTCATGGTTTATGATCTTTTTGACGAATTGTCACATTCTGTTTGCCAATATCTTGTTAAAGATTTTTGCATCTGTGTCTATTAGAGAAATTGGCCTACAGTTTTCTTTTTTGCTTGGATCTTTGTCTGGTTTTGGGATCAGGATAATGTTAGTTTCTGAGAATGATTTCAGAAGTCCTCCTTTCCTTTTGATTTCATCAAAAAGTTTGAGGAATATTGGTGTTTGATCATCCCTGATATTATTGTAGAATTTGGCAGTGAATCCATCTGGTCCTGTGCTTACTTAGTTTGTAAGGTTTTGTTTGTTTGTTTGTTTGTTTTGTTTTGTTTTGTTTTGTTTGTGCTGCAATCTTGTTGCTTGTTATTGGCTTGTTCAAGATTTTGAAGTCTTCTTGGTTCAGTTTTGGTAAATCATATGTATCTAAGAATTTCTCCATTCTTCCGAATTTTCCAATTCCTTGGCTTATATGTTTGTGAAGTAGTTGTTTACAATTTTCCTGATTTCTACATTGTCCATCGTGATTTCACTTTTTCAATTCTAATTGCATCAATTTCTGCCTTTTCTTTCCTTTTTTTGGGGGGGTAAAATTAGCTAAATGTTTGTCTATTTATTCTTTCAAAGAACCAGTTCTTTGATACACTGATTTTTTTTTATTTTTTTAGTCTCTATTTCATTAATTTCTGCTCTGATCTTTATAATTTCCTTCCTTGTACTAGCTCTTAATTTGGCTTCTCTTGTTTTTCAAAGACTTGGAAAGGCATCATTCAGTTATTTATTCAGGCTTGTTCTATTTTTCTGATATGGACATTCACCGCTATTCTCTTCCCTTGTGTGACTACTTTCACCGTAACAGTGAGTTCTGATATGTTGTAGCGGCATTACCATTCAATTCTACAAAATGTCTTATTTCATCCCTTATTTCCCATTGATTATTCAAGAGTATGTTGTTTTATTTTCATATGTTGGCCTAGTTTCTGTGATTTCTTTTGCTATTGATTTCTGTACTGTGATCTGATAATATGCTTGGTAAAATTTTTATTTTTTGCATTTACTTACACATGCTTTATTAGCTAGTATGTGGTCTGTTTTGGAGAATGTATCATGTGAGGCCAGAAAGAATGTGTATTCTTTTGTTGCTGGATGAAATACTCTCTATATATCTATTGAATCTATTTGTTTAAGGCTTTGGTTCAACTCTGACATTTCTTTGTTTTTTTTTTTTTTTTTTTTTTTTTTTTTTTTTTTTTTTTTTTTTTTTTTTTTTTTTTTTTTTTTTTTTTTTTTTTTTTTTTTTTTTTTTTTTTTTTTTTTTTTTTTTTTTTTTTTTTTTTTCTTACTTGATGCATTTGTGATAGTGGGGTATTTAGATCTCCTACTAAAATTGCACTGAGGCTTATCTGATCTTTTCTGTCCATTAGAATTTGCTTTATGAAGTGGAGTGTACCATGGTTCATTGCATCTATATTTATAATTGTTATTTCTTCTTGTTGAATAGTTCTGTTAACCAATATGTAATGTCCTTCTTTGTCTCTTTAGATCAGCTTTGACCTGAAATTCACTTTGTCTGAAAATAGAATAGCTGCTCTTGCTTGTTTTCAGGTTTGCATTGCATGGCATAAATTGTTTTCCTTCCTTTGATTTTTAATCTATGAATTTCTTTTTGTGTTAAATGTGTTTTTTGTATACAGTATACCATTGGATTTTGTTTCTTGATACATTCTGCTAATCTGTGTGTTTCGATTGGTGAGTTGAGTCCATTTACATTGATAGGAATAACTGATAGGTATTGACTTATTCCTGTCATTGTTTTTATTTCCCATTGCTGCTTGCTTTCTTTCCTTCTACTTAATTGCTAGCCCCAATTGATGTTTTCATTTTATTGGACCTTTTGTCATTGGTAACATCATTGTCTCCTTCTAGGACATCCTTGAGAATTTTGGGGAGTGTTGGTTTGCTGGTCATGAATTTCTTTATGTTTTCTGTGTCATGGAAGTATCTTATTTCACCATCAATTTTGAAAGATGGTTTTGCAGGATATAACAATCTGGGTTGGAAGTTGTTTTTTTTAAGAGCTTGAAACACTGCATTACGTATTCTCCTTGCCTAGAACGTTTGTATTGAGAAATCTGTTGTAGTTCTGCTGGATTTTTTCCCCCCCCTTTGGCGATTCATTGTTTTTGTCTAGGAGTCTTGTGTCGTACTTCTAGTATTTTAATTATTATGTGGCCTGGAGTGTTTTTTTTTTTTTTCCCTGATCATGGCTATTCGGATTTTATATATTTCACTTATCTGTATGTTAAATTATTTTTCTGTGTCTGGAAAGTTTTCTGCAATTGTTTGTGTAAACAGGCTTTTTATGCCCTTTGTGCTGTCTTCTGATTTTTCACTAATTTCAGTTACTCTTATATTAATCCTCTTTGAGTCATCTAGGAGCTGGTGGATCCATTTTTCATGTTCCTTTGCTATTTTTAAGCTATCTCTCATTGACTGGTCACCGTCACAGCCCTGTCCTCTAGGTCTGACACTGCCTTTCACTCACGTTTCTGATCTCCTGGATTTCTGTTTGGAACTTTCCTGCAGACTCCTGTTCTTTGCTACGTTGGGCACTCACGCTGTGCATCTCTTTCTTTAGCTCCACCGGCTGTTTATTAGTCTTCTCTAGACTCGCTGATCATTGTTTCACTGCAGTCATTGTCTGATTAGTTTTATCTTCGTTAAACTCGCCAACCAGTTCATTGCGCTGTTTTATTTCCATCAGTCCCTTTCAGATCTACCTGCAGTGAAGCTTATGATTTCTTTCCCCTCGATGCTTCCTGAACCAGTTTTGGGGGAGTTGGGAGATTTTGGAGGCATTCTGTTGCCTTGCGTTTTCCTGTCTGTTTGTTTGCTCTTCATGCTGGTGTCCGTAAATTCTTCAGCCCAGTGCTCCGTTCTTTAGGAGGCAGCCACAGTATTGTGCATGAACACCCAGGCTCTCCAGGTATTGGCACAGAGGGAAAACCAGATGCCAGCCACAACTGTGTTACCTTGACTACAGTAGTAAATTCGGTAACACTAATGGCATCAAACATCAGCTGGATATTGACAGACCCTCGGATCTACTCATGAAGAGCCATTACCCAAAACAAAGAGGACTCTGATTTTAGTGTAGACAGTTAGGCCACCCTTATCCCGACTTACATAAATTCAGACCATGAATTTCTGCTGGACACTGGCAGCAGTGCAAAAATTCAAACATACCAGTAGGCTAAATGCCTTCTCCTTCAGGACAGCCCCCACTATTACTCCCACCCATCCCGGCCTCGCACAACAGCATACGGGCCCCGTGGTCCTCCTGGTCTGCACCCAGAGTCCCGGGGGAATCCCAGGAGATCCCTCTTTAGTGCTCACCCTCTCCAAGCCTGTCTCCCAAGGCTGTCTCTCTCCTGGTCTCTGTAGAGACCCTGAAGAAAGACCCTCCTCCTGGGTCCTGGTCTCTTCTTCACTCAGGCTGGTCTGTTAGTTGTTGCTTCTGTTGCCCTGAGCTGTGGAGAAACAGGCTCGAGGGGCAGAGCGCATAGTTCCTGGGTCCTTCTGGCTGTGACGCAGGACCTGGGCGGGCATCAGCACTGGCTGGGCACCAGATTTATTTCCTTTTATAAAACACGCTTCGGTATAATGTATAAAAAATGTTAAGGGACAGAAGAACACAAAGGTTTTCTTCTTTTTCATCTAAAAGCATCATGGTTTTGTTTATAAATTAAGATGCAAAATCCATTTTGAGTTAATTTTTATGCATATGAGACGTATAGATTAAATTTTTTTGCTTACAGTTTTATGTATTGTTGAAAAGGTTGTTCCTTCATTGAATTGCCTTTATACCTTCATGGAAAAATATTATCCATATATGTGTGGGTCTAGTTCTGGACCCTCCCTTCCACTGTTAATGCATTTGTCTGTAGATATTTATGTATTTGCCTGTATATATTTATCAGGCTGCCTTAACCACTTCAGCTTCTATAATAAAATTTGAAATGAAATAGTATTAAGTCTTGCAACTTGTGTTGAAAATTGGTTTGGCTCTTGCAAACCTGTTCCATTTCTATTGGAATTGTAGCATCCGCTTTTCCATTTCCATTAAACAAACAAACAAAAACCTACCATGTGTTTAATTGGAATTGCATTGATTCTATAAACTATTTGAGAAAAATGATGTTTTTACAATATTCAGCTTTCAATTTATGAAAACAATGAAAACCACACTTAGGTAGGTTTGTTAAAATTACTTCAGCAACACTTTGAAGTTGTCAGCATATAGATCTCTCATGTCATTTGCCAGATTTATGTCCATTTCAGTTTTTGATGGGAGTGTTACATTCTTACTTCAAATTTTGAGTTTTCAGTGCTTGTGTACAACAATACGGCAGGTTTTATATATTGATCTTGAGTCCTGAAGTCTTACTAACTCGCTTATTCTAACAGGGTTGATTTACTTTTTTTTTTCTTTTTATATATTTCATTGCATGCTCTACATAGATGTTCATGTCCTGTGTGAATAAAGACAGCTTTACTTTTTTTCCAATCTGGATTTTTTTTCTTCTCTTATGTAAATTTGCCGGGTAGGACCTTTAGCAAAATGTTGAATAAAAATGACGATCATTTGAAGTAGTATTCAGGGCTGGTTCAGGGATCTATCTCATCCACCTAGCTGCCACAAGGCCTCCTGGCTCTCCATCTGGGAAGAACCGTTCCCCAGGGCAGATTCCGCACTGACCAGTAGTGCAGGCGTAACGGGTCTCACCACCCACGTGTCTGCTTCTGTGCTGGGAATTCCAGGAGGCAACCTGGACGTATTGTGCCATCTCATCTCAGAACCGCTGCACAAGAAGGCAACTTGCACAATGCCCACCACCCGGCATTGTGCCTGAGGATACTAGGCTATTGGGTGATAAATGGTTGAATTCTTGTGATACTATCTCCAGTTTAGAGATGAAAATAGATCATTAAGGGGATAGGCAACATACTCAGCAGCAGTGCTGAAGCCAGAATGCAACTGAATAGCGCCTTGAATTTCAGCTTTGTGGTGGGCAGCCTCACCTTGCGCGCCATCCTTGTTACCCAGTGACCATTATGGAGTCCTCTGTAATCACCTCAGCCACAGTTTTGTAATTCTGCAAGGATGACATGAAGGCACGACCTATCCCGATCTCCTTCAGCTGCGGATTGTGCCCGTATTGCAAGTGACAAGTTAAAGAAGGGTTCGCATGACACTAGCTTGCATTTGAGTGACTGTGCTCAGGCTTGTCTTTATTCTCTGGGAGACTGTGAGCGATCCTTGAAAGCTCTTCTGGTAACATTAACAGTCTAAGGACAGGTAAAAGAGGGTGGGGAATCTGGAGTTCTACTAGTAACTCGATCAGTACGTCACCTTAGCTGTTTTCTATTGAAATGACACATCAAGTCTCACTTTAAAGATAGACTGATGGAATAATAAATGCTAAAAAAAAAATCGATAAACTGCAGCAAAACCCTGCTTTAAATATAGCTCCAAATTTAATTTTGTAGGAATTACCTGAAATAAAATGTGAATATATGGAGTGGAGCCATTCTACAGCTGACCTAGTAAAATTAAAAGCAGTATTATGTGCTACCCCTTATTAACTGAATGCCTCTTTTATTTTATTAGTGCATTTTTGCAGTACATAAAGTTTACCATCATACTAGGGAGTAGATGCTTGTACATAACACAGTTTAATTCTTTTTTAATCCCCTTCCCCTTCCCACTTCCCTCCCTCTGTCTTTGAATGTGTCATGCAGAGGTACCAAATACCCAAAATGAATGTAAGCTTTATATGTCATAAACATGAATTAAGAATAATAATAACAAGAGGGATGAAAAATTGGGAAAGGGAAATTAAAAATGAATGCTTTAAAAAAAAAATCTTTGCAAGAAACTCTACCCAAGAACTCAGCCTAGCCCTGGGCCAGTCCACAAGAAACTGTTTCTTGTTACCAGGTAAGGCAAGGGTGACACTTTGCTGAGAAAGCACATCTCTGGCCTTTCTCCAGGGCCTGCCAACCTTGAATAAATCACCCCGTGTTTGATGCACACTTACAAACCGTGTTTTGAAGCTTCTAAATACTGCTGGCAAATGTGTGAGTTGAGGTTATTTTACAGTTCTGTGCTCAGCAGTCAGCAATTGTTGGGACTGAATTCTCTTCATTCCTAGTTATTGAATCATTAAATGACAAAAGCTTGTTCATCCTGAGAGGGTTCAGGATTAAGCTAGTTTTTGTTTTTCCAAATGATAAATAAAACAAAACCTCAAGATCTTAGTTAAACTAACAAATGAACACTCTCACAATATGAACTTACTGCAGACCTACGATTCATAACTTTGTGGATATCAAACTTTGTTATTCACAATACACACTTACTGATTTGACATTCGCTGCCCGTGTCTATCAGTGAAGCAGCAGAAGTAACCCAAAATTCAGTGTGCTTCATAGCAAGGCGTGCAGACTAAATTACTCTCAGCTGCAAGTTTCAGAAAACTCCACATTCAATTACCTCAAACTCTAAGGAAATGTGTTCTTTCTTAGGAGAAGCACAGAATAACTCAGTGGGTCCACTATCTCCCTTGTCATGCAGCCTTTCCCAGCAGCATCCCCAGAGAATTTAGCCTGATGCCCAAGTCGGTGCTTGCAATTCATTAACTTCTATGTATCTATAATAGCACTACTTACTACCACTCTAAAGAAAATCAAGCAAGTAGTCTCATGTATTGTTTTCTTTGATTTGTGATTCCCTAGAACTGTAAGTGTGGAAGGCTGGGTAGTTTGGCTTTCTTCCCCCAAATGACTTTCTTCGTAATTGTAAGATACAAACTGGCAGTCAAAAGTAACAAAATATACAGATAGTCTGAAGTAACAAAATGTATGACAAAATATTTTCGAACGAGGGAGCTCTTTCCTTTAACTGTTGCTTATAAGTAAGAAAATGGGAAGCACCATCACACATATCCCACATCTTATCGGCCCAACAGCAAACCCACTGAATCCAAGCAATGACCACATTAAGAGCTTTCTTGGAAATATTCAGACATCTCTTATCCTTCCTAAATCCCCAGTTGCCGATGCTTTATTTAAAGTTGTACAGATTACACAATATTGTTAGGAATTTAAAAATTTGCCACATGTATTATTTAGAATCTATAAGCAATAAGCAAGCATCTGAATACAAAGTCCGGAGTATTGTTCAATGTAATATAATTTATGGATCTTTCAGAATAATGTTTCTAATATATGGTTGCTCTTCAGTTGAGTATGACATAAGCCACCGAGACTTCAGTATATTGAAATGTTTAAGCACCATTTTTAAAAAAGTCCCGAAATCTGAAATTCAGACACATTTTTTTGAGATTGTCAGCAATGACTCAATTGTATGTATTTTTTTAAGTCATAGAAATGCACTATTAAAGACTCATAGTTGCTGATTTCCATCTAAAGACTTTATGTTGCCATTCGTTCGCATCCATCGTTCTGTCTAACAGGTCTCAGTGGCAGATAAACAGCGCTAACTTTCCCTGCGTTGAGGCCAAGAGGCTCCATGCTGGGTGTCACCTACTATAGAAAAACCTTCTAGAGGGTTAAAGAAACAGACTCTGACTTTAGGAGAAGCAGAAGTGCTCATTATCACAGAGCCACTTTTCAAATTCAGAATTTTCTGCTACTGCTGCCTGCAGCACAATTGCCAAGATACATGCCTGAAAAATTTATGTTTGATTTTGTAAGAAACTGTTCCCATTTTGTGTTTATCAGCCCAATATTTTATCATCCATGTTCCACATTATTTTTTTCTTTTGCCATTTGCCTTTTGACTTTTTAACGGTATTTTTAGTGACATGAATCATCAATTTAATCAGTTTTGTATTTAAATTTGGGATTTTTACGCCATGTTTAAAGTTATCTTCACCAATCTAAATTTTTATATGTACAGATACATTGTACACTATTAGTGTTTCTTTTCCTGTAGTCCCTTTGAATTTATTTTGATGTGAAGAATTAAGTAGGAATTTAGTTTTTTTTTAATAAAAGGCTGCCAGTCTTCTCAGTGAAATTTATAAGATGCTCTTTATCACACCCAATAATTTGCACCGTCACCTTTATCATTTATGCAATGCCCTAAGCATCCTTATGTGTAATTGGGACTTTGGCAGGTTGCACTGTTGGCCTCCTGGTTTAAACATTAAAGCAGAATTCAATTCCTTTTGTACTCAGCTAAAACTACCACAAATTGAAGAGTGCTCTAGTCTCAGATTTTTAAGTCAAATTCCATATCTTCTAATACACCTTATTCTAGCATTAAATTTAAAATGAGGTCACATAGATTTCTGTCCTTCAGGACTAGTTTGAATTGAAACACTCTTGAGTTATTTTTTCTATCAACACTTAGTGACATTTCTCTTAATGATACAAAAGCTCTTGCTGTCTTAATGTGTATCTTTCCACAGTCCTTGTCATCTTTGCTGCCACCCTGCTTGCAAGTCAGACAAAACATTGAGAAGGTGCTGTGTGAGGTGAAGCAAGAAAAAAAAAACCATGTTTTCTTTGTGCTTCTCAATTTTCTTCTTGCTTTTATAGAATCAAGGCAGAGGAAAATGGTAAATAAGGGTTTTAGGTTTTTTGTTTTGTTTTTTTTTTTTTTGTTTGTTTGTTTTTTTGCACCAAGAGAGTGAAATTTTAATAAAATATCTTTCTGTTCAGGAGGTGGTAATTCTATGGTCTCTTAAAAGTAAAAATAAAATATTTCCAGATTCTAAAGCTAGCTCCAACGGATCACAATTCAACAATTATTTATACAACACTTAAATATATTCCACTTCATTTAATAGCCGAGACTAACCTTTGAAAAAGAAATATTTATTGCTTCACCTCTGAAAAAAATAGGGTAAGTCAATATCATTTACAAATACGTAATCAGCTTTTAGAGGGAGATAGTCTATTCTGGCTAAGAAGAACTCTCCTACTGATGACTGTGGGCAGATCTTATTATAAGATGGCATAATGAAAGTAGTTGGTTAAGAAGCCCTGAAGGACTTCCACAGTTGAGAGCTGGCTAACTGTGGAGGACTGGAGATGAGGACGTGCCCTGAGACTCAGTACTGTCACGGCCCCGCTGGCCAAAACTGCTCTGCAGCAGCGACCATCTGGAAAGTCTTCTGGCTTTATTTACCAGATAAAATGTAACTTGTCTTATCACTTTTGTGCAACTGAATCCTGGTGGTATGTGTGCCCACCCTTGAAATATCTGCTCTTCGATGCTTAAGCCAGCTTTCCGGGACTTTTATGTTGAATTTTACTTCAATATGCATGGATAAGGGATTATAGAAGACGAGTGAAATTTTTCATGTCATAGATAAGCAGGGAAAACAGAAATTCTCTTTATGATACATCCAGGCTTAGAAAATCTTTCTTTCAAATTCCTTTCTTTAAAAAAAATGAGCAAAAACTTAATTAAAATTAATAATTCACATTGGAATTCATACAGTATTATGGTAATGTTAAATTAGTACTGCTGGAAGCAGAACAACATATAGTCTAATAAGAACTGTAAATCTGGAAACAACACAGAGTACAAATAACAAAATTTACTCCTGAAAGAATGTGCACACACACGCGCATTTACCAGCAATAAATACTGTTTATATCTACAGACATCATTAACAGAAGTTCAGAAGGGAATAAACTAAAACATTCTTAGGATAATAATTTGAAAATAAGTTATTGGAACAACATGAAAAATAAAATGCAATAGTTTTCTCCTATAGATACACAAATCAGTTTGGAAATGTTCTAGGAAATATTCTATTAATATGAGCTGTAAAAATGCTCACAAAATATCTAGTCCAACAGAAATGTGTGAAGTACACATAAGAACATAATAAAACAATAAGAAACTTTAAAATAAAATAAGGAGTCACATTGTGTCAATAAATGAGAGAACCGAGTTTTATAGATAGCCACATTTTTTAAATTAATTTTTATTCACCAAGATTAATAAACATACAAGTAGTTGGAAAAAATGTATACTTAAAAACCTTACCTCATTTCTTGTGTCACTATTAATTATGATAACGTCAGTTCTTAAATAATATAAAATTAAATATAAAAAGAGAAATTGTGAAGAAACTAGAAAAAATAAATAAATACATACCTGATCATGAAATAGATAAGGATTCTTATGCAAAAACAAAGAAATAGAAGCAAAGGAAATGGCCAATGAAAACATAACCAGAAAATAAATGGATTATGATAAATTGTGATTTTCTTTTGCATTACTGGGATCAAAATATCCCAGGTCTTTTCATTTATTGATTTATTGATTTATTTACTTTATTTTGGGACAGTGTCTCAAGTTGCCCGGGTGGAAATCAAACTTGTGATCTTCCTGGTTCAGCCCCACAATGTGTCAGAAAGAAAATCAATATTTTTAAATTACACAAATATTTTCACCAACGTATATTATAAACAAAAACTCAAAGGCAGACTCTTAGGAAAATATTTGTGACAGACATTTAGCTTAATACCTTAATATTTTAAACATTGTTAGAAATACATTTTGGAAATTTCTTACTGTAGGGAAAACAACTGAAAAGAAACAGATTTTTAAATATTCAAAATATATGTGAAAACACATATAATTCCACAAAAGATTATAACAAATTAAAGATACTGTTCTTTGTCATATTTATGAAGATGAAAACCACCTGATATGGTGAATCCGTGGGGAAATAATGATTTTTAGAGGCCAATAAAAATGTTTAAAATAGTTTATTGAGGGGAGTGAATTCCCAACCCTTAATTTTTATACTATTTATATTTTGTCAATGTTTTGCCCTTCAAGAATATGTTTCTAGGTGTGTAGAATTTAGCTCACGTAGTACAGCGTTTGCCTAGCAAGTGCAAGGCCCTAAGTTCGATCTCCAGCACTAGCCCCCCAAAATAGAATATGTTTCTAAAAGAAAAAAACTTGAAGAGTAGCACTAGTAAATGTAAGTGTATTTCTACTTTTAAAGTCGATTGAATTTTTTATCTTTATATAGTGTAGGGCATATTCCTACATGAAAGACTGGGTCTGATAATATTCTGAAATATTTTCTAACAACATGGAGGTGCATATTTTGGCTTAAGAGTTACATATATTTTAAATACTGTTCAATGATACAAGCACGCGTTACTCACAAGGAGTTTCCCTTTCTTATGAATGGTATCCCTCTTTTCTGCTACTTCTCACTTCATGGTATTGCCTTAAACTCATGGTATTGCTTTAAACTCATCGCGAGTAAAGTATTCTTGTACAATTGAATAATAAACGTGTAGCAGAAATGAGAGATTCAGCCTTTGGAGACAAGCAACCTGTTCACAAGCCTTGTTCTGTTGACCACCACAGTACTGAACACGGAAGATGATTCGCATTGCCAAGTTTTTATTTTTATCATAAGTAAAATGGAATAAGGGCTATGCTATCCCATTGGATTATTTTAAGGATAATGGGAGATAATATATGCAGAGAACATATAAGTACTCAATAAATATTAGGCACTTTTTAACTTTTAAGGGTATTATTAAGCCTGAATATGTCAAAGCTATAAATTATACTATATTCAGTTTCAGTTGCAAAGACTGAATAGTACAGTCTGGGCAGGAAGCTCTTGGTGCTGGCTTCCGGGCTTCATGCTTGCCGGTGCCACCCCAATGGGAACACATTCTGCTGCCGGCAGGCTGAAGCAAGCCGAAGCCCAGCTGGGGGAGTGAGGGATGGGATAGCTACCCTGGTTGGCAGCAAGGGAAGAAGAAATGCCGGTAAGCAATGCTGTACCAAGATCAAGGCTTTCTGAGGGGCCATTGCCTAAAGGGGATTTGGTGAACTTCCTGGAGCTGCTGGGAGGGAGTGAGAAATCTGAGGAGGAGAAGCAGCAGCCAGCGCTCAATTCTTCCCTCCAATGAGCTCGACGCGAAAGAAAAGAGAAGGGAAAAGGAACATCAGAAAAGGAGGCACTGTCTTTCTTTAAGATGGAGTGTAACTGGAAACAGCCTCCAGCCAAGGTCAGGGTCAAGAATAATAGAATCCTGGCAAAATGTGCAAGTTTATCTTCCCCCTGAAAGCCTGCCAGACAATATACACAGTGTCGCGCAGCACCGGAGAGCGCCTGATGCATCTCCAGAGTATTTATGAAGACTTCTGTTTTGAAGATAGTTTCTTAGGTAACAGAGGGAAAACAAGTATGAATGAGCTCTCATTTATCAGGGCCTTGGCTTCCTGCGAAAATCAAACAGCAAGAATTTTGATATTTTGTCTCAAGTCAAGCAAGCTCTTCAAAGGGGTACACGGGGTGGGTGTCCTTTGAAGACAGTGCGTGGCCGCAGACGCAGCAGAAGGTCCTGCAGCCACGTCAGCTATTCAGTGGGCCTTGCCCGGCATGTGCTGTCTTAGCTCAGATGCGGTGAGCCAGCCGCTGACTGCCGGCCGGGGTAGCTGTCGGTGGGGCACCATGAGCCTCTGGCCGGGGAAAGTTCGGTTTTACTGTGCTTCTTGCAAGCCTCCTTGGGTGTCCCTCAGGCTTCATTCAGGCCCTCTAGCATCTGTGCAGGGAGCCTAGAAATTCTTTGCTTTTTTAAAGCAATCCTTTGGCTTTATAACATAAGCTGGCCCCATATTTCCATGGACCACTCTTTGTCAACAAAAAATAAGCAGCAAATTCCCTCTAAACCAAGGAGAAAGTTAAAGGAACAAGCCAGGACCCTAGAGTCCCCTGAACATAGAGCTGTCTCATAGGGGCACCCAGAGGGCTGAGCCAGGATGTACTAGTAGGGGTACTTGCAGGACACCTTAGAATTATTCAACACAATGAGATATTTTCCCTTACACTAAAAATCTCATTTTGCTATTTCAGAGCATATATTTTTATTAGACAATAATTCGTTTTTATTTTATAACATGGAATTAGAGAAGAGTAAAATGAGTCCAATATGTAAAAGAGAAAATACAATGTAATTGCAAAATGTAGAGAGAACAGATATATTTTACTGTTACTTTTCAAATTTAAAAAATAAATATGTTCTCAGGCCAGGGATTTAGCTCAGTGATTAGAGTGCTTGCCTTGCAAGCACAAGGGCCTGAGTTTGATCCCCGGCACCACCAAAAAAAAAAAAAAAAAAAAATTTACAAAAAAAATAAATAAATATGTTCTCAATAAACATAAAAATAACATAGAATACCACCACATGGCAACAAAAGCTACTATTCTCCTGTTGTCTATGTCTAATACAGACACCCCACATTTTAGGGAAATTAATAAAATTGTATATAATATTTTGTCCCTACCTTTTTCCTTCATCACATCAAGATATTTGAAAGTGAGATTCTCAAATCCACTGATATTTATGCGTTTTATGAATACTCCATAATATCGTGCGTCCATATGGAGTGAGTATATAACTCACTGCTCTGAGATTACCGATGGAGTGAGTCCAAGTGTAAATGCTGAGAGATTCAGGGACCCTTCTAAAATATGGGTGCTGGGTCTTGGAGCAATTAAAAGATTTTCTTCTGCACAAAAGACCCAAGGCCAAGCGAGCGGACCCGCTACCTTCTCCAGCTCAGCCATGCCCTTGTCCATAGCCAGGTTGCGCTCAGACTCCTGGCGTCTTGTGGACGGTCCCCATGGCACACACAAAACTGGGAGAGTCGCTCTTGGATCTGGAATCAACCGGCCAAGTCAAGTCACCCGAGCATGAGGTGCCCCAGGAGACTGCGGGTGGCTCTGGGCTTAGCTGCTTGCTCTTCCTCATGCCTTGGACTTAGCGTTTCCACCTGCTCTGGCATTCTGAGTCAGACTCAGGAGGGACACGCTCGCAGAGAGAAAGCCCACATTTGGAAGCCATTTGCTTTTGGAAAATGTTTACTGTTCCAGCCCCTGACAGTTATTGTTACTGGAGTCATTACTGACAGAGCTCAGAACAGGACGATCTCCTTTGGCTTCAGAGAGCCCACATGTGGGAATGCAAGTGTATGAGGGGATGGCGATAGAAAACAAATGTGCATCTGCCACTAGCATCGTCACACCTTTTCTGAAAGATTGGATTTTTCCTCACATCCCATAATTTGAGGGAATTTTAAAAAGAATCAGCCACAGGCACTATTCTATTTCCCAATAAGGAGGATGATTCTTTTTTCTAAATCTTGTAGGTCATTCTCCAACTATAACACATTTACAGTTACCAGAAATAATCCCAAGTTGACTATTGCTTTGTGGGTTGTTCCTTGAAGAATTATTTGGTGGGAGGATAGGTATGAGTAATAATTAAGTTAGTCTTCAGGAAATTCCACGTTCGTGGAATCACCTCATCATATCTGTTCAATGAATGAGGCATTTTTGAGTTTGCAAAATCAGGACACTCAGGGTCCAGGTAGCTAAACCTTCATTTTTCTTAATTTTTTAAGCATTTTACTTTCAAGTTTAAAAGGAATCCTTATACATTAAAAAGACGTGAAATACATGTAGAAATATTTAAAATAATCCTTACTATTCTATTTCGTAGCCTCAAACAAGCACTATTACCACTTAGAATGATACTATTTCTATGGGCACTTAATAATATGTTTTATATATATATTATATATGTAAAATGGAGCAATATTATATTTATATATTTATGTCATATATTGTTTTATTAAGTTGAAGTTTTTTGCAGACAGGACTGTGACAGAGTGCTTTTCAAAAGTTTACTTTTCTTTTTAGTTGAGCCATTTAAATAGACTTCTGTAGAGATATAATTTGGTTAGTTTTGCTTTTTTAACAAAATAATA
>PVJO010006659.1:29619-87590 GCA_004026905.1 Hystrix cristata
TAAAGTGTAGTTACACTTATTGCAAATAGGGAGGGGTGGGTGAATGGAAGGGAGGGGAGGGGAAGGGGGGAAGAGGGGGGAAAACCAAGATGTATCATGTACAGGTACAAAATAACCATGTTGATTATGATCATTATGTATGCAATGTACCAATACATGTTCTTGGTAAAAAATAATAAAAAAATTTAAAAAAAAAATTGACCTTTTGGGGATGTACAGTCATACAGTTTTAACACACATAACCACTGACCCAATGAGGGTTCCTGAGAGTTCTGATCCTCAAAACACTTCTTTGTGTTGTGGTTTTCAGTAATACTCCCTTGTGTGCAAACTCTGGACAGAACTGACTGGTTCTCAATTACTGTAGCTCGGCCTTTCCTAGAACGCCATCACAATGGATCATACATCTGGTATGGAATCTTTAAACTTGGCGTCTTTGATGACTGTCCTCATCACAAGGCCTCTGGAATTGGTCTGTACTATGTGTGTTAAAAGTTGGTTTCTTTTTGTTGCTGAGCAGTATTCCACTGAATGACATAATCTGCTTCGTTTGTCCATTTGGGCTCCTCCTCCCTTGTGATTATGATGATAGCTGCTGTAAACATTTATGTGGAGTTTTTTTTAATGTGAATATAAGTTTTCATTTCCCTGGAGTAAATGCCCTACAGTGAGACTTCCAGTTCTTACGGCAAGTATATGCACCACACTGTTCTCAGTAGTGACAGTGACTTCATGTTTCCTTGGGAAGATGTGAGGGCTGCAGGTCCCTTTGAGCTGTAGCACTTGACAGTGTGAGTTTTATTATTATTATTGCATAGATGGGTAGCTCATTTTAGTTTCCTTTTGGATTTCTTTAATGATGACGTGTTTTGTCATGCATTTATTTCCCAGTGATATAACCTCCTTCAGGAAAGATTAGTTTAAGTCTTTGGCCCAATTTTCACTACATTTTTTATTTTCTTAATGTTGATTTTTGAAAACTCTTTTTATATTCTACATATACATCACAGTCAAGTATGTTCTCATAGTCTGTAGTTTCTCTTTTAAATACTGTAACCATCTCCTGAAGACCAAAAGTTTCCATTTGGATGAAGTCCACCTTGACCATTTACTTATTTACTGATTATGCTTCTGTATTGTGCCTAAGAGGTCTTCATTGAACTCAGGACTTCATGATTTTTGGTTATGTTTTCATTTAAAAGTTTTCTAAGTTGCATTTTCTATCTGTCTATCATTTATTTTTAGTCATTATTTGTACAAAAGTATATTGGTACTTATTTTTTTGAACATGGATGTGCAAAAAATTATTTCAACATGATTAGTTCGAAAGACAATTATTTTTTCATTAATTTTTCAACTTAGTCAAAAATTGATTGACCGTATTAATATAAATATATTTCTGGATTCTCTATTCTTTTGATTCATGTTTATATGTTTTCACCAAATTGAACTTTTGTAGCGTTAGAATTAATCTTATAATTGAGCTGGAATAATCTGACTTTATATTTCTTTTTCAAAATTGTTTTGGCTATTCTAATTCTAGTGCCTCTTCACATACATCTTATAATCAGCATATTTATATGTGCAAAAATTCTTTCTCAGAGTTTGGTGGAAGAGTTTTAATCTATTGACAAACTCGGGAAGTACTGACATCCTAACTAAACAGGGTCTTCCAATTCATGAGCACTTAGGTCTTGATGTCTTTCTTCTTTAGATTACTTTTTGTTTGCATTTCTCAGCATGGAGATATTATAGATTTGGTTATATCTATACCCAAGGTTTTCGGGTGGGAACTGTTGCAAATGGTATTATATGTTTAATGTTTTATTCTATTTAGCTATTGTTGGTGTACAGAAATACAATTGATTCTCCTGTGTTGTTTTTGCAGTTTGCTTTTAGACTGGCTCCAGTATTCCCTACAGATACTGAAATCTATAGATTCAAGACCTTTATGTAAAATGGCATGGAACTTGCTTTAAACTACACATATCCTCTCGTAAATCCTTTCTAGATTACTTGTAATACCTGATACAATATAGATGCTGTGTAAATAGTTGCTATTCTGTATTATTTAGGGAAAAATGACACAAAAAAAGTCCATGCTTGCTTGGTACAAATGCATTTTTTCAAACATTTTTGATTTGTAGTTGGTCGAAGGCATGGATGTGGACTCCATAGGTCGAGGGTCACTGTCCTTTGTGACCTCAGAAGACCTATCTATCAGGCCTAGTAGCTGGTTATTTTTCGTAGATTACTTCAGATTTTCTATATAAATAACCATGCCTTCTACAGATATACTTTTATTTCTTTTTTCTTTTCATTTTTTAGTACACATGGGCAGTACATGATATTTACATCCATCTTGGGGAATGGTTCCATATCAGTCCCCTTCCCTCCTGCCTTATTTCCTTATTTGGAAGCTTCAGGAACTTTTTATCTTTTTCTTGCCTCGTTACAGTAGCAAACATTTCCATTACTACTTTAAACAAAAGTGGCAAAAGTAAATATCATACCTTGCCTCTAATTTTAATGGGGAAATAAGTTAGTTTCTCACCTAACGTGGGCCTGCTTGATAGCTCACTTTTTTTGTAATTAGAAATTTACATAAGATTTTCAGGTGAAAACAAGGACTTGTGTTCTTTCTGCAAGTTGGTTTTAAATGCAGTAATCTAGTCATTTCTACCAGGAATGTCAACCAAGCTTATACATGTGCCAGAACAAAGGGCTGTGTTACCACGGTTACCTGACCTACAATGACAGGAAAACACCCAGGATTTCAAGATGCGTTCTGATTTTAGTAACACTAAGAGGTGAAAATGTGCATCTTGGAACTAATAACGTTTAGTGTTTTTCTTATAATAAGCTCTTTAAAATTCTGGCATGGTGATGACCATTTAGTCAAAAGGTAATTTGCCTAATTTTTAAGTTGATGGTCTTCCAAGGATATGATCTGATGCCATGGTAGAGTCAGAGTGGGTAATATAACCTTATGTTACAAGGAAAACTTTGGCAGTACATCATGAGATGTGAAATAAAATTTAAATGATCATTTTTATGGTCCATCTGTACAATAAAAACAGTAGAAAGCATGGAAGGCATGGAAGTGGTTAGTCTTAATTATCCATAAATGTGTCAGTAGACGAGAAAAAATCAATTTAATAACAATTTTCTTGTTAATATAGTTCCACTCTGGGGCTGTTACTGCACAGGTTAAAGTGGAATATTTACTGGGGGAAGCATAAGTATATTTGAATCTGGGTTGCAGCAAAGTAATTTAGAAACAAAAGCCCACAACTTTTTAAATTGTAAAAAATCATATAACTGTATTTCTACTCAAATTTGTAAACTGATACCTTCCATAAAGTCTCTACTCTCACTATATGGGTAAGATGGCTGAGATAAGAAGCTTAGTTACTTTGGAGTTAAAATGAGTACATGTTGCAATACAATCTGCTCTTTATGTTTAGCTTAGCTTAGGAACAGAAAACGTTATGCAGTGATTTCAAATTGTTGATACTGGTTTGTATACCAGGGGCCCGTACTGAAATTGATATAAACAAGAAGTAAGATGAAAAGGAAAAAAAATGGAAAAATGTAAATAAACCTGTTGCAAATAGGGAAGGGTGGGTGAATGGAAGGGAGGGAAGGGGAAGAGGGGGGAAAACCAAAATACGTCATGTGCAGGTACAAAATAACCATGTTGATTATGATCATTATGTATGCAATGTACCAATACATGTTCTTGGTAAAAATAAAAATTAAAAAAAAAAGAAGTACTTGTGCTGGATTTCTAATCCATTCTATCTTGTGGTTCAAGTTGCTGGCTGTTTGAAAGAGGAAGTAAGAGGGGAGAGATTAGTACTAAGTGACAGCTACATTTGTGTATTTCTTAATAAGTGTTATTTTAAAATTCTGTAAAACTTGAATAAAGAGATGTGCACACTTTTAAAAGGGAAACATACACAAAGGGCAATGTGGTGTTACAGTTAAAGCCTTAGATCCTCTCAGGATTTCCAGCACTGATGAGCTCAAACAGTAGTTTTTGGCTGAGACATAAAAGTTGAAAAGCAGTAGATAATTGACAGGAAAGTTTCTGTTGCGGCTTTGTGTGACGTTATTCCTAGTGGAAGTATTATTAATGAAGAATGAGCATGTTCATCTCTGTTACTTCTGGTGTGACACAGAGCAAGTAATTTAATCTTTATAAGCCTGGTTCTTTTCCCTGGCATATTAATGTTTACTCATAAAATTGTTTTCAAGTCACATGAACTGGGCGAATTGGCATGCACCTCAGATTCCAGAACTCCGGGTGGCTGAGGCAGAAGGATTGCAAGCTTGGGCCTAGCCTGAGCAGTTTAGCAACTTAGTGAGAGCCTGACTCAAAAATAGAAGAAGTAGGGGTGGAGCTCAGTGCAAAGGGCCTCCAGTACCAAATGAAATAATTTTCTGGAAGTATAAAAATGTAGCATAAGGAAACCAAACTAGGAGACTTTCAGATGTAAGACTGATGTTAACTACCTATCTGCCATACCAGTCAGAAATAAAGTTTTCAGGAGAAAAACCTTCAGTTGTACTTGTGTCCTTCTCTTCATGCAGGTCATTATTTTCTATCACTGGGTGCTTCCTCAGTACTCAGAGAGACTCAGAATCTCCCATGCTAATCATTTAATTACCAGGACTATTCCCATTTTTATGATTTTATTTGAATGGGTTAATTTCCGTGTTGCCCATAATTCTGCTCGCAATGCCCCTGAAAGAATTCTTTTAAGTACAACCTCATTATCTCTATTTCTAAAAATGTCTTTGTTCTCTTTCTGGTGCTGTACCTCAACAGAACACAGACATGCAGGCAAGAGAGTTCCTTTCCCTCTGGCTCGGGGCTATAGTGGATGTGCAGGGCAAGCGGATGAAGAAGGCTGGCGATTTTTTGGCCTCCAGATATTTTGGTTTGAAAAAAACAAAAGTTCTCGGGGTCTGCTGGAGCCCTCTTAATTCAAAAGCCCTCAACTTTGGAATTATGTCTACTGTCACAGAATCAGATACACACTCCAGTTATATCTCCTTGTTACTGCACTAAGCATTTTAATCTCGATCCATGCATGACTTCCGTAAATGAGTAGACATGGATGATTGAGATTGTAACTGTCAGGAGAGATCTTTAGTGATGGGAGATGATTCTCCAAAGAACCCAAAGAACAAACACAAAAGAATGAATCCAGAAACTACCGACAACAAATTCAACAGTACCACTGCAGATAAAGCCTTTCCTGTCACTGGCCTCTCATCCTTCTCTCTGCATTGCTGCAGGAGGAAATAAAAGCTCTGGTTCTCACCTGGAGGCAGGAACACACAAACACAGAACAGAGAAATAAGAGAAAAAATTTCCACTAGGCTTCCATTTCTCACTGCAAAGCATCCCCCATAGTAGGCACTCGCTGGGGAAAGAATGCCTACAATTCTCAACCAAAGTCAGAGGTTTACTATTAGAGATGACTGTGCACCTTTGTTACTGAAATAATGCAGTTGCCTGACTAGCACCCATCAAGGCACTTTCTCGAATAGGACTTAAGGAAGAAAGCCACGGGCTGTACCCTAAGGAAGAAAGCTACTGGCTGTACCCTAAGGAAGAAAGCCACGGGTTGTACCCTGAGGACGAAAGCCATGGGCTGTGCCAGATTTCATGACAGCAATTGGCTACAGGGGCAAGCGTGAGCAGGCCTGGGAGGAACACGGTGGTTTTCTGATTACACATCCGTGTGCCACCCTTCCTGAGCCTCACTGAAGTACTCAGGGGCACGGCTGGTGAACAGACTGAAGTGCACCAACTCCATCTCCACCCCGACACAGAGTTCTCACTGTGCTCAGCACTGGGATTAGCATCAAATGAAATTGGTCAGGGGAACTGGGATGTACCTATTGATGAGAGCTCAGCAAACAAATGACAAATACCAGCCTATGACAGTCACCTTTAAATGCCTCCTTTACCCACTTGCTCTCCTTTGAGCTTTTTTTCTGTTTGTGTTTTAGTACACTGCATTCATTTTTCTCATCCTTTACCCATTTCCTTCCTCCCCCCCCATCTCTTGATCTCCATTTTCTTGGCCACAGTAAGATGATTGAAAGCTTGTTCATTGGACTCAGAGAATAATTTCTTTTGAAACAATTCACAAGTGACAAGGGCAAGACCTCATTTAGATAGAATAAAGACTTTCCAAGCCAAAAGGGAACATTCCTCTTAGGGCTATGATTTCTGCTGAAGAAAGGGAGATGGTGGAGATAAGAAGAGGAGACTGTCCTAGGAGAAACAAACATGCTCACTGTTCCCCTATGAGGTTCTTTTCTAACATAGTCCTGGACCTTGTAAACTCCCCCGGCCCCTCCCTGGGAAGAGGTTAGAGCTACATCCTCATTGATAGGTATTTTCAAAGCTGAAATTTATTCTTTAAAATCCTTAATTGTTACAAAGCCTAAAACCAAATCAATAAAATAAAACATTACACCATCGATGTGAATAGGTTGTTGCCTTTCAGATCTTTTGGTTTTATTATTAAAGTTCATTTACTAATTATACAAAATAATTTGATATCTGTAAATAGCTAAAGAATCAAAGTACAAACTTAGGCAAGTATGATAACTATTAAATAAGTAGTTGCACAGGACATTTTCTGTTTTGAACTGTAATATTAATTTTATTGCTTAACTAAAATAGTATTTATGTGGATAAAATAAATTATTCACTATCTCCCGTTTGGGGCCCTTATTATTACCTTACTGTGTGATTATAAGTGGAAACAATTTTTTCATGTAGCGGAGATTAATGTCAAAAGTGATCATTGTTGGGTCTCAAACACAGCAGGAGCCCTGCTGATCACAATAGGACCTCCAATGATGGATACCTGCTAAGCTAAGTCTACCATGTGTCAGCCTCTACTCTAGGATTTTTGATGAAGCAGTGAGCAAAAGAGACAAAATTCTCGCCCTTATCAACTTCACATTCAAGTGCAGGAAAAATAAATAATAGACACAATAACAAAGTACATTATATGGTCAGAAGCGGTACGTGCTCTGGAAACATGCAAAGGGCGCGCCTGGTCAGTATTTCTGGGGAGAAGGTGGGCCACAGGGTGGATCTAAGTGAGAAACCAACAGCTTTTACAGAGTGAAGAGGACAGAGAAGGAGCACCACACTTACAACACATCACCAGTTGGTGTCTTGCGTGTCCTTTTAGTTACCAGCTTGACCACTGTTTGGCGTAGAGACAAAGCAATTGATGCCCACAGAGAGAATGTAGCTGAATAGTAAGTAAAACTCTGGACTGTGCAAAAGCGAACAAAGGCTTTGTGGAGTTGAAGGAAGGCGGTATGATGCAGGAGCATTTCAGTGTTGGCAGGAATGTTAACTAGGACAATCATTATGGGAAACACTTTGGAGATTTCTCAGAGCACTAAAATTAGAAATTCTGTTTGACCCAGATGTACCCTTTGCAGGTATGTTCCCCAAAGAGCTAGAGACACAAGACATCAGAGGACAGTGATGCATGCATGTCAATGTTTACAGCACTAGACTTCAAAATAGCTAAATCCTGGAAGCAGCCTGTGTGCCCATCAACCAACAAATGAATGAAGAAAATGTCCTACCTACACATAACAGAATACTGCTCAGCTATAAAGAAGGATAAATTCAAGGCATTTGTAGGAAAATGGATACCCTCAGAAAATATAATTTTAAGAAAAATAAAGCAGACACACAAGTTTAAATACCATATGGTATCTCTCATTTGAGGAAGGCAAGGTACAAATAAAGAGCAAAACAAAGGATCCATAGAAGAAAACAAGGAGCTAGATCCTTTGCAAATGAGAAACTGTCCAGGAGAATGAGGACCAGAGGAGAGGAGGGGGAAGTAAAAAGATTTAAGATGTGTCATTTACATGTACCAAATACCCACAATGAATTTAAATATTATATGTTATAAAAACGAACTAAAAATAACAGTAAGAATGAAAATGGGAAAAGGGGATTTAGAGATGGAGGGAGGGAAGTGGGTGGGAAAGGGAAGGGGATTAAAAAGAATAAAGCTGTGAGATATACACACACCTACTCCCTAAAATGAATGTGACTCCATTTACTGCAAGGCTGTACTAATAAAATAAAATAAAATGTAAAAAAGCAAGTGATAGCCCTGAGATTGATGTTGACATGTACCCGGGATTTGAACGGACAGAGACAGGCCCTGCACAGGGGCATGTGCTCCCGGGCACAGAGCAGCCCACAGGAAATTGCAGCCTTGTGGTTTCCATCGGAGAAGCAGTCAGTACTGCAGAAGATTTGGGGAGAACCGAGTACTCCTGCTAGGTTGCTGGAGTTCGAACTGGAAAAGCAAGTGAAATCAGAAGGGTGTATAGTTTACCGCACTTGTACGTTTCAGAGGAGAGGGCTGAAAGGTGAGTGGTTAAACAAAGGGTGGATCCCTTTGACACTGGATGAAATAGGACGGAAGATTTAGAGAGGCCTTGGGTAGAGAGTCCCAGAGGTGAAGGTAGGTCAGGGAAGAGAACAGCGGAGGAGAAGAGAGGGAAAAGATGGAGGATCTGGCTGTAATGTCAGGGAGAAGAGTGGAAACACCCCAATTATGCAATGAGTGATGAGAATGGAGAAGGAGGCGCTTGCCTTTCTGGTTGGGGTGATTCCTAGAGTTGGATGCTGTGCATGTTCTTGTTGGTTCCCCACCATGGGTGTATGATTCAAAACCAACTGATGAATGAACTGAAAATAGAAACGAAGAACTTCTCAACAAACACGATGCACCCTGGCAGCCCAGGGGAAGTTTAAACAGGGCAGTGCCTATGTAAGGGGCTGTAACGTCCCTGTCCTGTGTATTCTGGAAGGAAGATGTGTAGAAAGGAACTGTGTTGAAGCATTCGAGTACATTGCCCCAGCAGTGCATGCTAAATGCTTTCCCCAAGCACGCTGTTCTTTTTCCAGGACACTTTAAATATTGTAGTTTCTCTTATCCACCTGAAGAATACCATTTAGGAAGAAAACAGGACAGGCTTTTTAAGCTCTTGACCTGAGAACAGATGTTCTGGCAGCCATGGCCCAAGCCAGCCCTTTGCAAATTGGTAGGTGAAGAACCACCTTGTATGCAGAAAGCCCATGCACTTGTGAGCACACTCTTTTTAAAAGCATTTGATGCATTCTACATGTGGACATTTCGTTAGTATGTCTGGTGCTGTAGATTACTGATGACCCCCAAATCCTCATGGTGGGAACAATACTAGGTGGGACTTTTGAAAGATAATTGGATCACGGGGGCATTTAACTCTTAGGAGATGAGATCAGGTTGAAAGAGCTGGTCACTGTGTGCATGACCTGGAAGGGCGTATCTCCTTTCTCAGCTTCTCCCTCCCCTCTCTGCTTCCTGTTCACCATGCCTTGAGCAGCCTCTTCTGCCAGCCCCTCTGCCATGCCATCTTGCCTTGGAGCCAGCCAATTGTGGACTGAAGCTTGAGCCAAAATAAACCTCTCCTCCTTTATTAAGGTGTGCCCTCTACATGCATTGTCCTCCAAGAGGCAGAAATGGTTTCTGTAACATGGTAGGACCTTTTCAGGACCTTTCAACATGTCTTTGGTTTGATGCAGGGATTAATACCTTAAGTGTTAGAAGTGTAAAATTTTCATTAATACCAGGCTCAGAATGCAGAACAAGTTCCCTAGGGAACCCCTGAAGATCTATTTTTGGAAGAGAATGTCTACATTTACAGTTCTAGTTTATAAAACATGTACCCATCACTTGGCCTCTGAACATATTTACAAAGAAGAAAAACACCCTCAAAACAAACAAATTTCTTGCACAGTGTGGACTAATGATCTTTGGCTCTCCCATTTGAAATATTATTTTCTCCTTCCTAGCAGAGAAACTCATCATCCCGGTCAGTGGCTTCTGAGGAACCTGCTCTTACCCCACAAGCAGGCTCTGATTTCCCTGCTCTGACTTAGTGATGGTCGCTTAAAACGTAGATGAGTAAAGCTGCTTCCTGATGAGCAGCCCTCACTTCCCAGCAGCCCTGAGGGCTCTTACTGTGGAGTGGTGTCTGAGGCTGTGTGGACAGTTTCCTGACTGTGTGCTGTTGGGGCCGGGGGTCCTGTGTTCATGGTCCCGGCTCTTGCCAGCTCTGGACAGAAACTTGAGTCAGCGGTTCGGGCTTCCATACAGCGGCTCCAGAGGCCTGTTATTTGGAAGCCAGCTGCTCTATTTTGAAAATAAGCTCGAGTATGTCTCGTGGATCCTGAGGAGCAGGCCGCTGTGAAATGCATTACACCAGCCCCTTTCAACAATTAATTCATTCATTAAAAAAGCAAAAGAAGTTACCCATTTTCTATTCTGTGGGCAAAAAGTGAAGTCACCACAATTGGGATTAAAACGATGGAGGAAGAGATTAGGAACTAGTGATGCTAAGATCACAAAGGTGAGAGAAGCGCCTGGAACGAGGCATTGAGAGGAGCAACTGTACAACCCAAGTCATGCCCAGGAAAAGGCGAGGACACTCAGAGCCCACGGAGGGGAGGGCCGCCTCTGTCTCCTCCAACACTGTCCTTGACTTATTCTTATTCTAATGATTTGAACCTAAGACATGCTTAATGATTTTCACCACTGATGACACTGACCGTAGAAATATTTAATATTATTTGTCAAATCAGTAAAGGAATAAATAACTATAACATCTTATCAAACACCTCAGCTGGGACTTTGCATTTATTTTCTTCCACACCAAGAAATTATCACACAAAATCCCATGCTTCTCATTCCCTTACTGTTTTCTTTGCATCATTATATATTCTCTACATGTATTTACTTGATTTAATAGTCTCTAACACTATATTACTCAGATGAACCAACATTGTTGGCTACTCCTGGAGTTCACTGTTTAGAACCTTACATTGAAGGATCGCTGTTCACACTTTGTGAATCCTCCTGCTGGTCGTTGTTCAGGTTGTCAGTTCTCCTGCTGCTCACTGTTCAAGTTGTCAATTCTCCTGTTGATTGCTGTTCACGTTGTCAGTTCTCCTGCTGATCCCTGTTCGCCTTGTCCGTTCTCCTGCTGATCCCTGTTTGCCTTGTCGGTTCTCCTGCTGATCACTGTTCACGTTGTCCGTTCTCGTGCTGCTCACTGTTCACTTTGTCAGTTCCCCTGCGGATCGCTGTTCACATTCTCAATTCTCCTGCTCAAAGGCTTTTTATATTTCAGTGTTGGGAACATGGCTCCTGTGAATATTCATGCACACACCTTCTCTTAAATGCATGCTGGGTAGGTATGTAAAGGTGTATTTGTTGAGTAAGGATATGTGAATAATCAAATTTAGGAGGTGAAACAAAGCTGTATACCAAAGCTGTTGCACAAATGTAGGATCCTATCAGGAAAGTTTAAGAAAAGTTGTTTCTTTCTTTCTTTCATATGACTGCAAATTTCAGGCAACTAAAAATGCACCAATAACAAAACCTCGAGAGCATAACCTCGATATGCTCTTGATCGGCATTCTCCTAATCACCAATGACACTGACCTGTTCTACGTTTTTGTTGGTCAGTACATCAATTTCTTGTTATTCTTCCTCTCTGGGTTCCCATAATCTGCAAGATTGCCGTTCTCTTTGGTGAATCTTTTTCATAAGTTGTCCTGGTTTAGCTGGTAATGTATGAGGCTGGCAGTGAACATTTTGTCTCCATTTCCATCCGTGTGGACCAGTTCCTCCGATATCTGATTTCTAGATTCAGCTCCAAGACTTTTGGCCTGACAGTATAAGTGGATGAGCACTTGGTGCTTTGCACTTTCTGCAAGACAGAGATGTTAGTACACCATGGTGGGCAGATATCAAATGACATTTCCCAACCTTCTCGGCTCCTGGGTAGTTTCTGGCTCCCTCAGTGCTGAGCTCTTAGACTTTGCTTCTCTTGTCCCTGATTCTATCATGCCCCATATCGAGTTTTGGGTATATCTTGTATTTGTGACTGTTAGAAATAATTGTAATTCTAGGGAAATGATAATCATGCTGGGCCATACCTGGGTAATTAATATGTGCCAAAGAGTACATGAAGCACTTTATTTGTGACCTCATTCAACGTTTATCAGCACTCTATGTAGTAGATACTATCATTCTTCCTGTTGTGTCTGTCTCTGAGGACAACGCTCAGCAAACTTTACTTGCTGAAGGCTGAATAAGAAATATTTTAGTCCTGGAGGGTAGTCCATCTCCACAATTAGTCCTCTGCCACTGTAGTGTGACATAGACCTGGGCAATGTTTAAATGAGTATTCCAATGTCATCATTTAGAAAAATAGGTAGTGGCACAAATTTATTCCCTATCCTGTTGTTCACCTGCCCCAGAATGTTGCCACGTGTGCAGGAACAAGAGCCAATTTCAGCATTGCCATGAGCCCAGCAGCACAGTGGCCATGTCCGTACACATGATAGACATTACACCTAAGCCTCGATGTGCTTTCGTACAGCTTCTACTGCAGCAAGAGCCCTCACAGTTGAAGGCAGTGGGTATGTGTCGAACATCTAGGGTGTTGCAAGCACTTTGCCAGGGGCCAAAGATAAAGACACTAAAACATAATCTGTGACCTCTAGACGAAGAGGCCAGTGGCAGGAAAATCAGGTAGACAAACATGGGATTCATAAGCACCGTAATAGAAACAGACAGCCCGTGCCACAAGAACACAGACGGGGAACCTCATTAGTTCATGGGAACTGGTACATTCCATTTGTTGTGGTGAACACTGGAGAGGAAGAATGCACGGAACTAACATCATCTCCACCCTCGTATAACTGAGGCTATAGTGGGAAAGCCCCGTTAACACAATTCAGTGAATATTGACAAGTGTGCAAATGCTAAGAAGAGGTGATCAAGTACTATGGAAGCATCTCGACATGTGGACTCTGGGAATGGGGAATGTGTCTGGATTATGAGGTGGTGGGACAGAAACTCAAAGGTGAATTAGGGCCAGACCAGGGGGGTTTGCACACTAAGTTAAGGAATTTAGGCTTTACTTTGGAGACACCTGGTAGGCATCAAAGATTATTGAACAGGTGAATGACAAGAACAGCCCTCTTGAAAGGAAGCTCTGGCAACCATATGGAGAATAAATTGAAAGTAGAAAGTCTCAAGGTCAAGAGACTCGGCCTCCCTCGGCCCTGGTGGAAAACCATTTTGTGAATGCCGAAGATGATGTGGGGAAGATGCTGCCTGTTGTAAAGCCACTGAATAAACCCTATATAGGTAATGCCCTAGAAAGATTTTAAGAAGTGCTATATTCATTTGTGGATAGTTTTTGTATGATATGTCTTCACATTTGCCAAAAGACGCTAATCCTAAACCTTTAGTCTCTTAACTATGTAAATAAAATGCCCACTGCTTATTTGCCTGTTAATCGTCTTAGAATCTGCCTTTGCAGTCGAGTTGAAAAGCAAAACGATCACGAATTCAGTATGATTGCAGGTTATAAAGCAGTGGCATCTATGTATGTGAGGTTTGTCCTATGATGTGCCGATGTGTTGTTCAGGCACTTTATGAAAAGGATGCCAAGGCTGTATTTTCCCTGTCCCGTAAACTGTACAATCCAGGAGCTTTTCAGAGGCATTTTTCTCTGTCAGTGGCTTCTCCATGAATCTGCTCAAGAGAATTCAGCACGTGGGGCGTGAACTGACTCTTCTCTTTCCACATCTAGTTACCGAATGTGCTTAAGATTCTGTTCACAACGCATCTCTGCTTTGTTCAGTTCCTTCGGCACTGCCACCACCCCAAAGGATTTATAAATTCTGTCTAGGGCACATGTCAGCAAAAAGTGATGTTAAGAGATAATGAGAGTCTTGACAAGGGCAGTTACTTCTGGACACAAGGCCTTGGCCCAAAATGCCACAGCTGTCATCTGCTGGTGGCACTGCGGATTCATTGCCGATGTACAGCAAAGTCGAAATCCCCTCTGGGAGCCCAAGTAGCTCACAGTCAGAAAGACGGCTGCAGGAGCTGAGAATAACAGAAGGACTTACGGGGCTAAAAGTGAGGAAAGGGTTACATGGCCCCTGGGGCACTTTTCCAGCCTCACTTAGGTGACCAGGGTATTCACAGGAAGGCTGTCACCATAAATGACAGGGAGCTGATCATTTCTGCAGCTTCCATTGGCTTTAATATCTGCATCCTAATTTATTTGACATCTGCAGAACATCCAAAGAAAATATTCCAAGATGGGATGGGCAATCCGGCTGCTTTCTGAGTTCATCAAATATCTCACACTCTTTTCTAAAATGTTTTCGGTTTTGCAAAACTCGAACTGCATTTTGCCAAGCATGTTCTCTGTTAGTGTTTATTTAGAAGGGAATTTAATCCGTATGCTGCTGATGCATTTACACTTAACTCATCAAAATGTTTTACTAGAGTCATTTGATGTCCAAGAAACCTTTTGAGCCTTTTTTATAAGCCTCTTCAAGCCCATTTTGCTTCGAAACAGGAAGTGGCCTGTTACTAACCATAAACGAACGCAATTCCCGGAAGATTTGGTTTCATTTAAGACACTAAGAGACCACAAGGTCTCAGCCTACCCTGAACTCCACAGAAAGGATTTTCTCCTGAACAGACGGAGAACGCGCTATGCACAGATGAGGTGCTGTTAGGATTTTCCGAAACAGAATCCTTTACGAAGAGGCATCTTTCATACAACTCCTGGGAAAGGCGGTTACCAAAGCAGAGTGCTAAATCATTGGCTTCGAGGGCTGCACCTGGCTAATGTCACTGTCTCCTATGAATCTACTTACCATTCAGAGCTCGTTTGCTCATATTAATAGAACAAATAAATGGGATGGGAGATAAAGGCATGGGGATAGTGATTGCTCGCTTCAGGAAAACCTTCCTGAGTTACAGACCAGTGCAATGTTCCCAACCACGAGCCAGGGAGCCAGAGCTGATATAAACACAGCATCCAAGCCACAGAACACGACTTGTTTAAGGCTTAATTCTGTGAAGTCAGGCAGGAAACAAGATTTATCCTTCTGGGAAACTCCTGGCATTTGCCTCAGGCTGAGCCTGCTTGGTCTGCTGTCCTTACCATCCATTACAGCTATCTGAAGGAAATCAAGTTTTTGCCCAAACTAAGGCAAAAGAGAAATGTCTCCATCTGCGTCCCGTACAAATCCTTCTGTTTGACGTGGCATTAAACAACGGAGAGCAAGCTGTCGTGTCGTGTTGCTGTGAGGATCATCGCTGCTATCTTGGGCCTTTTGGCTGTGAAGGGGAGTAAAATTATTTGGACGAAAGCCATTTTACAAACACAGTAAAAATAAATTACAACACTTAATAATTGAATCTTAAACTTGTCATGATGGCAAACTCTAAATTATTCCAAGAGCCTTCTTTTGCTGGGACTTGGCAAAAGTATTGGATGTCAGAGGTCAATTTTCATGTATGAGCTCCAGCTTAGGTTGTTGCTGCTCAGGCTGCAGAGTAAATGTTCGAAGGATGAATGGGCCATTGAGAAGTAAATCAGACTCCCTGAGACTCTTAAATGAGTCCTGGAAGGTTTCAAGCCATCAGTGTGGTGGGCTACCAAAACAATTGGCTTGTTAATAGCAGAGAATTGGAGGTTACTAATGCCAGGTTTTTCCCGTGTGTGTGTACATGTGTATGTGTGTGTGGGGGGGTGTGTGTGTGTGATGTGTGTGTAAGGGTTTGTTTCTTAATACGTCTCTACATCATGTCATTTTAGTTGTGTTAACTGCGTGCCCATCAGACAGTGGCAGTGAAGTGTGCTGGTCCATAGCTCGTGCTGTAACCCCAGGCACAAGATGGGAGTGTTTACCCTGGAGGCGAATGCTCAGCGTCTCACCCCATGGGGAGTCATCACAGCTAACATCTGGCTTTGCTTACACGTCCTAAATATTAAATTATTAAAGGACTATTAATGTTAGACCATCGCGTTGCTCAAATGATATCTAAAGGCCACTTTTCTTAGAATGTGGCTCCAGCTTGCCTTTAATGCCACTGTTTCTGAATAGAAAGTGTCCAGACACTCAGGTAAAAGAATTACCAAAGAAATGCACATGCGAAACTAACAGATCTCTTTTTTTTTTTCCTAGTGAGTTCAGGGGGAAAAAACCAGTAATGTTAAAAACCTTTTATTCAAATACTAACAGTTCATAAAAACCCAGGGACATCTCCTGACCTGGTAGTATATAAGCCTGAATATTCTGGCCAGAATTTTTTTTCCATTTCGATCTGATGATTTGTTTTTCCGACCAGAGTTACATGGTCACAACTGTATAGTTAATTTAGGTAAGGTCACTTGCTGACTCAGTGACAGTGTGCTCTTGCCAGAGTCAGTCATGGAAACCCCACGGCTGCTCTAGAAGTGGCCACGCCTGGTCCACAGAGCTGGCCACGGCCATCAGCACGCACGGCCATCCAAATGGAGGAGTTTCACAGAGCACACGAGTGTCTCCACCACGCCGCGTAGCATCTGTTTTCACTGCTTGCTTATGAATCATTAGCAAATTCCTCCCTTCGTTTCAAAGTGCCTTCTTTTTCCCATAAAAACCTGTATTCCCCTATGCATGCTGCTAGTAATTCCAACTTGCATAGATCATTTTGTCCTCATAATTGCTACTCCTACTGAGTCTTCAATTTTTGTTACTATCATGATGCCACTAACTTTGAAGGCTCCCAATTTAAAGGTGAATAGATGAAACGATCCCTGTGGCATGAAATTTTGAATCTACTCGCACTTTTTAAGTGGCCTCACTGATATCTCCTTCCGTTAGTGGCTGAGAAAAATGCAAGAAGTGTTTCTGTTTTCACTTTTCAATGTCATTATTATGCAACCAATTCATATACAGCTATTTTAATGTACACCATAATTGCATTTCTGCAAGTAGAAACGTATTTGCACAGAATTCTTGAACAATGGTCATCGGTTATGAATGTACCCTAAAGAAGCATGGAGCTTCTTTAGTAGCATGTAGCATGTAGGGCAAGGCATGTAGCTCAGTGATAGAGCATTTCCCAGCATGTGGGAGGCCATGGGTTCCATTCCCGGGAACGTGTGCATGTGCACACACACACACACACACACACACACGCACACACACCCCACATTCATCGTTAACAATATCAACAAAGTCTTATTTAAGGCTTTCTGTTTTCACAAAGTAATCGATGTAATTTTAATCAGTCCTCAAAAAATCCTATGATTTCTTCTCTTTTTCTATTGCTTTCTTTGCACTCTCTTTCTTTTTATTCTTCTCATTCCAATTTTATAGTCTTTTCAGATACTTAGTGGTTCTGCTGGGAGGGCTTAGAGAGTAAAGCATGAATTTGGTCCTTGATGTCAAGTAGACCTGACTCTCAGCCAAGCTCTTTTCAACAACATCTCACCTCTCTGTGACTGAGGTAAGAAGAGTTCTCTTCACCATAATAGGGAAGACATTCTGGTGGAATCACGGGTCCTATTTATAAAGACTGATGAAAGGAAAAGCTCATATCTACTTTTGCTGATATAGACAGGTACTTACTACAAAAAAAAAAAAATGCTTCACGGTGGTACTCAAACAGGGCCACTTTCAAGTGAAACAACATAACCCTCTGGAGCACACAGGCAGGGAGCCACTTCCTGTTGGGGTCAGTGGCGCCCAAGTGCAGGGTCCACAGGTGAGAGCGAACATTGCCTTCAAGTTTACCCGGGCACCACACTGTGTGCCTCACTCTAGTCTCGGGCCTGCACCCACAAACACGATGCAGGCATCCTCTATTGCACCAACACCGAAGCCTACTAATTAGGGATTCGCTGAACACCCACCATGGGCTCTCTTTTGTTGGGAAACTGAAAACTCTTCCAATCATGTTGCACAGGCCCGTTCCGAAGGAAAATGTCATTCGACTGAGAAAATAAGAAACGAGAACACAGGAAACGAGACCACCAGTTACAGCACCTGCGAACTCCTGTGGTCACATGAGGTCACCGAGTGTCAGCTCAGTATGAGAGGACCTTATTGAAGAGGTCCAGCCCTGGGCTGCAAATGGGGCACAGGTGGAAGAGACAGTGCCCTGCTGGGAGTCTACTGGGCTCCAGAAAGAGGCCTGACATGAGCTACACGAAGTCATTGGTGTGTTTGAGCGGGGGAACTGTGTACAGAAAACTTTGGGATGGATTATGCATCACTTTGCCAGAGCAGGTCAGAGTGACGGATGGATGGCGAGTCTATCCAAAATAAGAACATTGCTCCAGGATAGGTGTCTATTAGTTTAAAATTTATTTTAAAGTGATTACTGCTACAAAGTGGGTTTGATATGTTACAGGGAAATTGAAGTTGGAAGAAAGGAAACAGTAGAGGCTAAAATATCCAAATCAAGCATCTCATTTGTACCATTTTGTCACATTCTCATTTCTCTTGAAGTTGGCTCTACAGCGTGCTGAGCAGTTGTTGTTGGTCTGACCTCATTGTCTGAACCGCACGGCTGCTCACTCTGTCATTTGCTGCTTTGTCCACAGAGCACATGAGTGACTCCAGGATCCCAGAGCAGATCCCAGCCATGCAAGGTCAGAAATCAGAGCTCGCCCTGGGATGTTCAATCTATGGTGCAACTGGCCATGTGGAGGGTGATCAATAAGGGTTTAACAGCTGCTGCTCTGGAGGAGAGACGTGGAGAGAAATCGAACTTGATTAGTCAGCGTGGAAAGTTCTGCATTTGTTCTACCTCCCGATGTTTGGACTGACCTGAATGAAATTTCCAACGGCTTATTTCATTTCTAATCTTTACTCGAGCCAGAAAACTCCACCTGCAGGGAATGGTTTTCATTGCCTTTTAGAAGGGTCAGCACCCCATTTCCTGTCAACGGGAGCTGCAGTCATGCACAGGGATCGCTGCTTCCACGACAGGGGTAGCTGCTTGGGAAGGAGCCTCAGACTCAGACTTCTGTAAAAGTTCTTGGCTTCTGGTCAAAGCAGAATGAGCAACGCAAAGCCCACATGCCTCTCGACATACAGATATCTGAGCTGGGGACACTGAGGCCCAAGACAGTTTATGGAGAAGGTAGAATTATGTAACCCTGTCACTCACCAGGGCTTCTTTCCAGTCCAAAGTATCCCGGGACTAAACAGTCCACATGGCAACAAAACAAACTTAATGTGCGCACTCTTTGCATTGTTAAATAGAACATACTCTCCATACTGATGTATAAATCACCAAAAGCTCAATTGTGTGGTGCCTCATTTATTTCCTGTCACTAGGGAATGAACTATTTATTATAGATAAATACTCCAAATAACTAAGGCCTGTGAATTTAAATGCCAAAACTTCAAACAATGTGAACCACATATGATGAAAATCCTTGTAAGCATTCCCTAGCGTCCTAAACATAGCCCTTGGGGTATGTTTTGACTTTCAGTATATCTGGAGGAAAAGAGTGGAAAAACGAAGGGCCCAGGCACATGGCTAGAACTCATTTTGCAATGCTGCTGACTAACTAGAAGAAACCAACTACTTCTAGTCTCATTTTACTTCTTGTTTTTTATTTCAAGAGGAAATATTGATAGGCTGAAGAGGCAATTTGGACATTGCCTGGGGGAAACTGGTGACTTCCTATGGAGAAGATATTAAGAAAAGGCTGATGTTCTTCAGTATGTGTAGATCACCTTAACTGTTCCAGGCAATTACATCTCAGAAATAAGGCAACATAAAAATAAGATCTCTGAACTTCTGCGTGTGATCTGCAGAGGTGATGGAAGTTAACAAAAGGATCTAACACTAGAAATAACACAAGTGAGTTGACTCTCAATTGCAATGATCGAAAGCATACTGAGCACATGAATAGAGAAAGTTATCTTCAATTTCTCTTGGCCTCTCACTTCATGTCTGACATACAACTCTCAGCAGCTTTGTCTGGAAAACACAACTTGGCCACCTCCTGCCCTTTCAATGTCCCCTACACAGTCCAAACCCCGTAACATTCCCCCCGGTGGAGCAGATGGTCGTCATCCCTGTAAGCACACCTTTTCCTGCCGCGTGGTAGGCAAAGTCTACCTCCTTGCTCCTTGACTTTGAACTCTGTTGTGTGCCCTGAGAACGGAGGCAGAGGCTGGAAATGTGTTCGCTTTCTCTCTGGCCTTCACCATCGCCTGGAGATGAGCTTCCCAAGCTCACTGCTGCCTGGCACCAAGTAGTCAAGGGGCAGATCTTGGGGAAGTAGTACAGTAAGTCCTGAAGCTTGAAGCAATTGCTAAGCACAGTCCAGTTCAGTCCAGTTCATTCCTAGATGACCCTCTTATCCTGGAGGATAAGCATTATTGTCCAAGCCACCATTCTTGGGATCATTTATAGCTGAGTGATACCCTTGCCACTAACTGAAGGGAATGGCTGTGGTATCCCTCACCGTCTCATCCCCCTCATCCTCCTTAGTGTTTCCTTGACAAGGAGGCCAGAAATGTCAGCTGAAACAAAAGTCAGATCATGTTGCTCCTCTGCTCAAAACTGTCCAGTCAATTTGATGCCCAACAAGACCTCAAGCAACTTCTCCAGTCCCCTTTCTCTGCTGCAACTGTGTGGGCTGTTTTACTCCTCTCCCCAGTGAAAGAGGCACAGTACGTAAATGAAAGAAAATGTCTTTTGCTGGGAGAAATCCAAAATACAACATTCCCATTTGCCAACAATAACCAGACACAGCACACCTACAACTCCACTCAAATCGCAAGTGTGGGATGCTCCCTGCATTTTTTCTGCTATGTGGAAACCAGACTTTGTGATGTCAACTCAGAACTAAGACGACTTTTTCTGTAATGCTATTAGTTAGGGTTCTTGGGTGGTAAATCTTCTAATACTTCCATATCTGATAGTATCTTTTTTGCCTTTCCACTGAAATTATGATTTATTGAGGTATTCATTTTTAGGTTCACAAATTTTTTAGAATTTTGAAGATAATTCACCATTTAGACTTTGGAACTTTAGGGTCAGTCTGTCTGCCATATCTTAAAATATTTCATTCATTCATGACTTTGACTATTTAATATTGTAGTACAACTATATTTCTTGGTTTTAAGATCATTAATTTGGTCTTTAATGATCCTGTCTCAAAAATAGACAAGCAAAAGTTTTCAAATATTGATAAATGCCTTAAATTTTGGTAACATTCTTAAACTTTCTTTTGCCATAGTTATTATTTCATAATACCTTTTCATAATAACTTATTCTACTCTTCAGAAAGCTTCTCTTGGTTTAGTTTTTATATATCATTCTTTATTGCTCCTAGTTGTAGCCCCTCAGTGACTCTGTCTTAGTTAGGTTTTCAAAGCCAATGGTTGTAAGAGAGCAGATTTAATACAGGACATTTATGAGTTACAATATTCACCCACAAGCCAAATGCAGGATGTACTGAATGTCCATCTAGGCACTGGAGACCCAAAAGATCCAATCAAGGGCTGGGAGCCCACAGCACTGTCCCATGTACATCTGTGTCTGCACATGATGGCTGAAGAAATCTTCACTGGAACCAGGATACGATGCTCGCAGCAGAGATGACAACCGGAACTCCTCTGAAGCAAGAGCAGCTACCCTCGACGACAGCAAGGCCCCGAGCTCCTTCCTCGACGAGAACAGCCGAGTTCCCTTCAGGAGAACCAGCCGCAGCAGAGCTTCTCCCGGGAAACAGCCCGCCCCACTTTGCTTCTGCTCCCACTCTGCCTTGTGTTGCATCAGAACGAATCCTCATGTGGATCCTCTACGCCCAGCATCATACCAACTCGGTCTGCCTGGGCATTCTGGCTCAAGCTGACCACATTAAGTCTACCACAGACTCTTTAATGTAAGTGGTTTTCCTCATACCTGAGATGATACGGGGCTATTCCTTCCCTCTTTCCTGCTCACACGTGGTGTACCCGGTTTATCTGACTATATATCCCACTGCTTATGTGTAGTGCATCTGGTACCGGTGTTGTGGGACAAACGAGGGGCATTCTGGAGGAAAGAGGTCTTAACAGACCTCCAGCATACAGCTTCTACTTCTGACAAATCTCCTGAAAGGGGCAAGAAATACTGCCCTACTGAAACAATCAAATACCAAACTATATCTATGCTATTGGGCTTTTTTGCCCTATAACCAAACACCTGAGATAATTAAATTATAATGACAAAAGGTACATTCTGGATCACAGTTTTCGGTGTTTCTATCTATGGTTAGTTGGGTCCATGTTCTGGGCCTGGAGTGGGGCCCCACACCGTAGCAGAAGCCCGAGACACAGCAAAGCTGCTTACTTCATGAGCCAGGGAGCAGAGGCAGAAAGAAAAAAGGTCAGGGCCCCATAGTCCCTTTGGGGCACACTGTACACCGCAAATAGTGTCTAGTGGGATCTGTATGTCTCTGATTTCCACGCTGGCCCTGGATGGCTGGTATCTACAGGCACAATTTTCCTGCTTAGACTGCACGGCTGCAGTCTGTGTCCTCTCTGATTCCTCATGGACATTCAGATTTCTTGACTCTTGAAGTATCAGAGAAGTGCTCTCCAACTTTCTGATCAGTAGGGAGAACAAATAGTTCCTTCCTTTACACGGCTCACTTGCTACCCATTGTGAAGGGTCAGGAAGGAGGAGGGTGAGCAGGGAACTCTTGCCCTGTGAAGTATTCCTTCTGGCAATTTTTAAAAAATGAGTACTCTTGGGGCTGGAGATTTAGCTTAGTGGTTAGAGCATGTGCCTCGCAAGCACAAGGCCATGAGTTCAATCCCTGACACCGGAAAAAAAAAAAAAAAAAAGAGTGCTCTTACTAAATGGACTATTTTTTTTTTCTTTTAGAATCAAGCTGCCTCCAGGTCTTGCATATATGTGCACAATAATCTTTTCTGACTGTGTTTCTGTTACAGGTTTTATGTCTGGAGAACTTCTCTACACCCGCCCACACTGAAGTCATCCTGTATCTCTGAGTGACCAAGAACATGAGCCTTCTCGGCACAAGGCCGTGAGTTCGATCCCCAGCACCAAAAACAAAAGAAAACAGAAAAAAAAAAAGAGCCTTAAAGGCGGATAACGCTGGATTGAACCCCAGCCCGTCACTTACTCATTATATGACCTTGTCAGACATTAATCATACCACGCTTTAGCTTTCTCGTCTGTTAATTGGAAAAAAGAAAAGCAGACTCAAGCCTACTTCATAGGTTGTTTTGAAATATGTATGAATTGCTTAAAACAGTTACAATATAATAATTGCCCTGAAAATGTAGTTGCCTTTTTTTTAATGTAGTACAAGCAAAGTGATAAATATTATATATTATCATTATGATTGCATTAATGGCATGTGGTCTTAAACAAAAATATTTTTTTTTATTTTAAGAACATCTTAGAAAATATACATATAAAATAAAATAAATAATGCTTTACTAACCTGACAGCTATCATTATCTTTAACTGCAAAAAACCCCCACTGGTATCTATTATGTTTAGCAACAAAACATACAAATGCATTCTGCCCCTTTTAATCTAATCATCAGAGAACTTGTGACTGTTAAAACAATTGAGTACCAAGCCATAAAATTATCATTATTTTATAAGACATAATTACATAAGTATAAAACTCAAGAAAATTAGCTGACATCCCTAAATGTTAGTGAGAATTCAGTAAAGTGTTTGGACACTAAAAATATCAACGAGACAATGCGGTGAAAAAATAAAAAATTTGGATGCCAAAACAACAAAAGCATTGCAAAACCTACATGTTTAGAAAAAAGATGAAAGCATTTTAGGAATAGGAGGGCGACTGTACTAAGCCCTTAAAATGGACAAAAGGGTCTTCCAAAGAAGCTTCGGTGGTTCAGTGTCTTTTAGAGGCAACCCGTCTCAATGGCCACATGGTCCCCAGCTAAGAAGATGCACAGACTGAGATCAAAATGTGGCCCACCTCTACTGCCGAGTCATCATGGCAAATTGGGCGGCACACGTATGCCTCTCGGACTCTCCGTGATGGTGACAATAAGAGCACATGCCTCGTCCGCCTGCTCCGTGAGGGAAGCCAATGAGCTCCATCAGGACCCTCAAGAAAGCAGGCACTCAAAGCAGGTAGAAAGCAGGCACTCAAAGAACCACAGTTTCAGTTTTGGTTTCGGTTTTGTTTCTGTTTTGTCATTTTGATTGCCGCCGATGTTCTTACACTAGTTATTCCAGACTTCTTATATAGATTCTACACCATCCTGTGAAGACTCCTTCGGGATTTGTCAAGGGATTATACTGGAAAGTTTACGAAATATATCATAGAATATATTTCATAAATGACTTACATCTCAAAATCATTCACAACATCGTAGTTAATCAAAAATTGTTATCAGATAATAATATTTTAAGTGAAAATATGTTGTATAGCTTTCTCTACAGATTTTTAATTGTTTCCTGAAATATAAAATGTAAGTACGTGTACAGCTAGGAAAACTATCTGTAATTCCACATGACAATCACATTTCTAATTATTGTATAAAGATCTTGTTCAACTATATGTCTAGTTATGTTTTCTTTGAATATAAAAATAATTTACACAAAGAAGAGGAAAAGCAGGAAGTTTGAGAATGTGTCATAAATCGTTTTAGCTTAACTAACAAGCAGGAGTACAAGTCAACAGACAAGACCATTTCGTTGCTTTCTGATGTAATAATGATCAGAGTCCTGATGCCAAGCAGAAAGCGAATGAGATGGAGGTGTGACAGGGCAGGAGCATTCATATCCTTCTTCTACTGAGGGCTACTGGGCAATCTTAAATTTAATAATGTATAGCAGATGTTTTTAGAAGTTCATCCTATTCATTTTATTTGTCACATTGTATCATTAGGAAATAATCAGAAATGTAGATTAAAGTAAATGTATAAAAGCAGAAATAGAGCATTATTTGTAAAAACAGGATAATTTTAATATTGAGTTGTGATTAAGTCAATTATGACTCATTTATACTAAGTGATACTATCCAGTCTTTTTACTGGTATTTGAAGTGTTTTAAAAGTATTGTTTTTGGGGTTGGGGACTTAGCTCAGTTGTTAGAGTCCTTACCTTGCAAACATAAGGCCCTGAGTTCAATCCCCAGAACCAAAAAAAAAAGTTATCATTTTTGTTATAAAATTAAAGTGCACTATCACTGTACAGCATGATTTCAAATCTATAAAGACCTCATTAAAAAACCAAGTGTTTACCGTCTCATTTGTTACAATGTATGTTCAAAAATTCTTTTCCTTTATGTATATTTTTAAAATATTTGAGTGTGCAAAAACGATGTAAAATAAAATATCATCTTACTCATTTGAGTATATGATTCAGTAGGAGTATGTTTACATTGTCCTACAACAGATCTCCAGATCTTTAAATGAAATAGCATCTCCTCTCAGCTGGAATGGATATTATCAAAATGACAAACAGTAATAAATGCTGCCAAAGATATGGAAAATGGGGAACTCATACATTGTTGAGAATGTGAACCAGCACAGACATTATGCAAAACAGTATAGGCAGTCCTCAAAAGACTAAAGACAGAATTACTATATGATCCAGGATTAATATACAGAGGCATAGCCATTGTTTTGGAAAGACATCCAGGGATCCGTGTTTATGGCAGCTCTAACTACAAGAGCCAAGGTACGTAAGGAACCTAGGTTTTTATCAGCACATGAAAGGATTAAGAAAATGCACATGCACATAGTGAAATATTAGTCATAAGAATCATGAAATACTGTCATTCCTGGCAACAGAGATGAGCCCACAAGACATTATGTTAAAAGGGATAAGTCAGGAACAGAAAGAAAAATAGCACGTGTTCTCACATATGGGAGAAAAGAAGTCAATTTCATAGAAATAGAGAGTTGAAGAGTGATTCCCTCAAGATGGAAATGCTAGCCGGAAAGGGAAAATGGAAGTTGGTGATTTGGTACAAAATTACAATTAGATAGGAAGAATAAGTCCTAGCGTAATAAAGCAGGGTGATTAAGTTTAAAAAATGTATTTTGTATTTGTTTAAATAGCTAGAAGAAAAGATTTCAAATATTCCCAGCACAAAGGAAAGATAAACGTTCAAGGTGATGGATATACTAGCTGCACTGATTGACCATATATGTTGTATACATGTATCAAACATACTGTATACATGTATTACGCTCCAGCCCATAAGTATGTACAATTGTTATGAGTAATCTAAAATGTTTTAAAGAATGGTAAATTGGTGATTTGGTGGATTTTTCTCATCATTTATTAATTTGTTTTACACTTCTAATGTTCCAACTCCACTTGAGACATCTAACCAGGGGCCCAGAATACTTCATAGATAATGTGATCTGTTCCCTGCCTCACAGGAATACAAATCTATCTGAAGAAAAACCCTTCCAAGTAAATAATTACGAAGCAGCTTGAAGTTGATATTATATGTGTATAAATAATGGTGTCTTGTGCTTCAAAGGAGTGACTATCTGCTGTCAAGATGCTAAAAGTGTGACAATTCATCAGCAACATCAGAAAAGGTCATACATTTTTATTAGTTCTATTTGTTCAAAGGCAGCACAGTTTGTAATAGGTAGGTCTTGGAAACTGCATATATGTCTAACGAAAGATGAATGGATAAGGAAAATGTGGTATTTATACACAATGGAGTACTACTCTGCCATAAAGAAAGATAAATTTGAGGCATTTGTAGGTAAATGGGTGCTATTTGAGATGACAATATTGAGTGAGATAAAAAGCACAAACTCAAATATCGCATGGTTTCTCTTACATGAGAAACACTATATATATATACGAATGAAGAACAAAATAGAAGAGAGATCAATAGGAAGTAGAGTGAAGTTCAAATATTCACCCAAATTACATGTCCCATTGTTTTAAAAATATTTCAGTGTATGTTAATTTGTTTCATTTATATTAAAAGTTTATCTTAGTTTGCTAGAAGATTTATGTTACTGTTTATATCTTTTTTATAAAAATCTTTGTGGTTTATATCTTGTCCTGAGGAACAGCTTCGAAGATAATGATATACAGTAATTAACTATTATTATTCTCTTATTATTTGATTATGAAAATGTTTTATTGTTTCATAAAATAAAAAGATAAAAGTCATAATAATGGCCACTCAGACCCTGATGATTGCAAAAATCTATGACTTCAATACTTTAAGAAATTTAATACACACTAGCAAAGAAGCAAAAACAAAGCAGAATTTTCATGAGCATTTAAATAGTATGACATTTTTTAACTAACAAATGGATAAAATGTTTTCCATTCAATCAAATGGTATTTTAAAAATTGTGGGGAACACAAAGGATATCTCTTGCTGGGCAGAGTAACATAATACATTCTGTGTGGAGTAGGAAACTTTAATGATATATGCAGTTTTGTTATTAAAACAGAGTTATATATTTTGCTCTGCTCTGGAAAATTGTGACCTAGTATAACATATCTTCACATTGTTTATAACTCAAGGAAAATCAACATTTTGGGTTCTCAGTTCACACAGTAGGAATTACATTTGTTTTGGCCAAATATAATTTATATAACTGTAAGGAACAATAAAACATGAACTGTACAGTGTTTTCTTACCTAAAAATAATATAGACCTTGTAAAATTGAAGAGATTATTATTCTAAAGGAAGAGACAGTAACTTAAAAGGCTGAAGCTCGTTTTACAATACTTTGTAATGCTTGTGCAAATACACAGACACCTGTGTGCCCGTTTTCCTTGACCTAGCCCTGGGAGCAAGAGTCTACATGGTAATAAACAAACTTGTATGTAAAACTTTGATATGTAATTTGTTCAGACAGAAGTTCTTCCCTATTCAAAAGTCATTTTCAATGCATCTTCTTAAAATGACTCAGTAGTCTTTTATTTTTTTTTCTTCCTTCAAAGATTGTTCATAGGGGTGAAATTGTCTGGTCCACCTTGTTTTAATAAGGTCTTCAGTTAGCAAAAGATCCATTTTGGGTATCAGAGTTGGGAATTTAATGAATGAATAGGTGATTAGGCATTGATCTTTAAATTCAACTCATATGTGCAGGATTTGACTCAATTACTTTACTATTATCAGCTAAAATCCAGTCTCATTCTCAGAGATGTAATATGATAAGATGATGGCATAAGATGCACACAAAAGTCATAGTGAGGGCATACTGTGACCCAATGAAACCCACGTAATGAAATTGTTGATTGCCAAATGGAATCATATAGCTAGAGAAGATAGTTAACTTTTGGGGGGTAAGTACTATATTCAAGGAACAAGTCCATTGTATCGTATTCAAATTTTTAATCAAAACCAGTCCATAAACTTCCTATATTAATGACTCTTTTGCATAAAAAGGAGCTAAGGACCCTAAACCTTACAGGCCACGTTCCAAGTCACACCGCCTAGTCAGCGTGGCATTTCCCTAGCCTACAAGTCTCTGGTTTCACATACCACTCTCTGTCCCTGCACCCTGGAGAATCCACTGGGGGAGGACTGCAGGTTAGCAGCAATCATAGCTTAATCATATGGCAGACAGGTCTCTCGCTCTTTCTACACAACGCCTTTCCACTGTTACCCTCCTTATATTTCCTCCCGTCCAGATTTTTTTCACATGTATAGCCAAGCTTCCTGCCCTAAGATTTGCTTAGCTTTTAAACTTTGTTAGTTCCCAGAACAACTTTTGACTTGGGCTTATAAGTCTGAACATCTATTTCACAATAGGGCTTGACGTATGTCTAATGGTTTCAGCTTGTCTAATCATTATTTTCTCCAACAGCCCCCTCTAAATACTGATTTAGAGAGACGGTCCCAAACTAAGTCCCAACTAAGAGAGTCCCAACTCAGCAGACTTGGTTTTCCAGAGTGGACAGGGGTCCATCTCTCTTCTTCAAAGTTTTTGGCTCCCCTGGGATTGGCTCATCTGGCTTGGGGCCAGACACTAGAGGGTGCTTTAGAAATATGATTTGATGATGAACTGGGATGTTGTCTGCTTGCTTTTCAGAAATCATGCCTATAAATCACGGCTTTGAAAGCTGGTCAGTGCTCTGCCCTTTCTTGTGTGGATTTCTTCAAAGGGAGAAGGAATGCCTAAAAAGTAAACATTCAACAGCCATGACTATGTCCCAAGGAGGGTGGAATAAAAATATTAGAGAGACTTATAGATACATAAATAGTTCTGTGAAATAAAAAGAGAACCCCGTGGATAACTTGCAAAGCATCTAAGGGAGCTTTATCAGTTGGCAGGGCTTCATTGGAAGAAAGTGGTTCTGTGAGGGGCAGGAGAACATATGTTTCTCCCCCCTCCACACCCTGTGTTCCTGGAAGCCAGTGGTGAGCATAATCCTTCACGCTGGCATGAGACTTCCTTTGTTTTATCTTCAGAGACACTTTTAGGTATGTTACCTTGAGATACAGTCACACAACTGTGTGGTGGGCATCACCATTCTTGATTTACAAATGAAATAAGCTGCGGTTTAGTGAGGATAATTAATGTACTCCGATCCCTAAAGTTAAGTACCATAATCAGACTTTAGTTACATGACTCTTTTCTAATATGCAAAACCACCTCATTCTTTTTCCTCTATGTATGTTTGATGTCACCATCTTTATGCTCTTCCTCCCTCAGACTCTGCCACTGTAAACTCTTCTCCCTCTGCATTTTTAGCTTTTCCTTAATGTCTTCAAACTTTAGAAAAAATAAAATAAACTAAGACACATAAATGAACAATAAAAAACAGAAGTCGTGAGATAAAAAGGATGAGCCACCTCCTTCCTCAGAAAATAGCAAACCTGGTCCAAAAACATGTAACTTGAAAAAAAGTACTATGAAGACTGCAGTGGGAAGCAGATGAAGTTGAGCCACGCGTGAGGCAGGAATCTGACCGAGAAGACCCATGAAGGGTTCTTAAAGAAAAAGGGGCGCTTCCTTCCAGGCCTTGAATGACAGCAAGATTTCAAACAGCACTTCATGCTTTGGATCCAGTTAACACGACTCAGTCCATGCTCAGAGCAATGAACAGTTTGCAGGAGGATCCCTTGCCTGGGAGTACCATGGAAGAGGAGGCTGGGAAACAAGGTTCTATCCATATCTGACCGCTAGATTATTTTGAAGAAGGATTTGTGATATTTGTTTTCCTATTTCTTTATATTACAATAATGAAAAAATCCTTCATCTTCAAGAAATATCATTTTCTAGCACCTAATCTTCTTACAAATTTCCTCAAGCTATCTAACAGTTCTTTAAAACATTAGGAATGAAAATCTGAAAGGGGTTTAGCTCTGGGTTTTCAATAAGACTTCACTGTTTGTATTTTTAAAACCGGAATTTAAGTCTCTTCACATGAATGTGCATGCTTGCGCACATACACACACACACACACACACACACACACACACACACATGCTATGTAATCAGTGTATTGTTCTATTCATGTATCTGAATGCATGAAATTAAATATATAAACCAAAACAAATTAACATAGTTATGACTCTTAGTGTACTGATACTGAGTTACCTATCCACTCAGAATCCAAAGATCTTAAAATTGAAGTTTACCTTAAAAAAAAGCCACCTTAAACCTCAAACTGTGGCTGTACTATGTCAAGTATTAAGTTTGAAGATGAGAAATGGGAAGAATGCTGTTTCTCTCTCTCCCTTTTCCTCTCTCTCTCTCTGTCTCTCTCATTTTTTTGTCCAAATGACCAACTCGCCAAATCTCTGGTATGTATCAGAAGAACAGGCAACTTTAGGAGTAAGTCAAATGAAAACTATGTAGATGGCAGTTTAAATGTTAGGGAACATGGAGGAGAAATATGCCAACTATGTGCTGTTTTGTTAGAGTAACTATAGAGCCCTCTCCCCAGTGCCATGGGCAAGATTCTTGCCAAGTGGAATCTCCTATTTATAACCCTATCAAGAAGAGGAAATAGTGCCAGGAACAAGATAAAACTATTAACTGCATTTAAAAGAATACTTAAAAGCATGTTTATATTTGAAAAGAAATGTTGGTGGTTAGGGAAAAAACTAAAGGTAGTTATAGATCTGGGTGTTCAAACTGCTCCAAGACCCTTAATAAGTCTCCATCTTATCCTCACCGCCGTGCCCCTGCCAATTTGCCCGTTTGAAGCTGTAAGGGAGCACATACATGGACTTTTGGGGAGATATGTAGAAAATAAACAATCCTCCCTATTTGGTAAACAGTTAAGAAGTCTCCCTGGAAGCCCATGTTTTTTCTCTCTCTCGGCACTGTTGACTCGACGTCCATCTGGGACATCCTCCCAATCTGTCTTTTGAGTGCCGAGTATTCAGCCTGGAATTCTAAAGCCAGAGGGAAGATAGAGCAAGTCCAAGGGAATGCTCAGAGTGTGTGGACTCTGGTCACGGGGCGTGACACTGCCAGGGTCTTGGCCCCAGCACGCACATGGCTGCATCCAGACACGCGCTCTTCACTGCTCTGAATCACTACCTCTTCCCTAGTACCTGAGGAGTGCTTGATGAACACGGGAGAGAACTAAGGAATGTTCGGATTGGTTCCAGGGCCAGATTCCTTTGCCTTCCCCACTGCACCTGGGAAAACTTGACATGTTCCGCACTGTCTTCTACCACAAGGACTAGGCACCCAGGAAGTTGTGATTTCCTTTTTCTTTCTGTCTTTTATGACTTTCTCCCTTCTGCTACTTGCATGGTCTGGTAGAAAACAAAGACTAGTGGTTTGAAATCAGACAAAATCAGAGTTGATCCCTGGCTTTTTCAACAGGTTGGTGTCTCTAAAAGAAAAACATAATAAAGTATGTGATTTAAACTGCATTTTATTTTCCAAGAATTGAACCTAATTTGCTGTATTGTAAGGTGCAGAGGTGGTGATATGTAAAGTGCGTCACACTGTTTCTTAAGAGTGTGGAGAATAAGAAATGGCAATCTACAATGGCTAATCACTGTACGGGGCTCTGGAGAAGCAATTTACTAATAATTTCATAAATGCACTATGCAATAATCAAACTTGCTTGTCATAATAGATGTGATATCATCTTATGATATGGAATATTTTTCTATAAGCCTTTTTTATTAAAATAATGTTTAACACTATCAAACTATTTAAAAATATAAATAATAATATATAATTACTAATATAATTGTCATGCATTATACTAAGTACTATATTAAATATATATGTGTATAAAATATATATCTTTCAATCACACATCTTGAGTGAGAAAAGTCTTGGTCCTGGCCTGACCGGGACATGAAACTGTGTGCCAATCTCCCGTCAGTCCCTATTTTCTTACTATCATACAAAAAAGGAAGGGTTGAGGATTTAGCTCTAGTGGTAGAGTATTTGTCTAGCAAGCATAAGGCCCTGAGATCAATCCCAGCACCTCCTTCCCCCCCAAAAAAGAGGGAGGAAGTTTGATAGATTTAAACAGAAATAGTGTGTGAAAAGTAGATGACACAATTGCCAGCGTGTTAAGTAATGTAATCAATAAATGGTAGCTATCATTGTCCATTTTATTTTTAAAGTTAATTACTACTAAAATGAATTGTTGTTTTTTCTTCTTCTCAGCGGCAGTCTTAGCAACGCGTCTAGAAAGAACCTGCTTGTAATCTCTCCATGCAGAGTTGGCTACTGTGAGCTCTGCTTGGCTTGGGCCTCATTGGAGCATGGCTAGCTATTCTCACTTTCTAGTGGTTAGAGAATAGTCCAACTGATATCCCTTGTGGGGTAAGATCTTGGGGACAAATATTTCTTCTATTTCAGGGTTTCTTAAATTTCACATGTGATTTAAAAAGCAAATAAGTCCCTTAATTGCTTTGTTAAGCTAGTCAACACTAATTAAGAAAAGTCAAGTGGAAAAATATTAGAAACTGCTGTGCTTGCCTTTTAACCGCCTCTCTTTCTCCTGGAATATGTTTTGCTTTGGTGAGGAAAGGGAATTTGTGATTTTCCTCAATAGAACCCGCTCTGACCTCCTAGGTTCTGAGTTTGAAATTGAGCTCTAGTCTTCTGGGGCTCAGTCCTGTTTGTGACTGGTGAAATATGATTCTCAGCCCCATGAAAATATGCCTAACATGCCTGGTGAAGTAACACAGGGGGTAATCCAAACGCTTTTGATGGGTTGGGATTCAACAAGCTGGAAACACTAGTTTCTTCTCCTTTGACGAAGCACAGGGCCTGCCTAACAGTGGAACAGGGGTTGCAGGAAGTCACAGCTCAAGCAGAGAGGTGGAGCTTCACATGCACAAGAGTGTTCAAAGTGTGTGCACCCCTGGGCGTGTCCGTGTACCCATATACATGTACACAGTGAGGGATGTGATACAGGGAGGTTCTACTTGTGCACAAAACAAAGAAGACCTGAATTCAGCGCTTTGTTCTACAATCTTTGGAGCAGTTGTTTCTCTCTTAGTTTTACAGATGCTTGTAAGAAATCAGTCAGTTGTGCTATAGATTTTCCTAGAACTAAGTACGCTGTACTTCTAGAATCGCCCCTGTAATTTCTCAAGTGCAGAGAAAATGATAAAGTAACTCCAACAATCTTCTGAACAGTTTTTATTATAGTAAATAGTTTCTATGTATTGAGCACTTACTGTGTACCAAGTTCTGTTTAGATATTTGATAAGCATGGCCACATTTAACTCTCACAGCAACTCCTTAAAATGCATATCATTACCCTGTTTAATTTGGTGAAGCTAAGAGAAATAAAGTGAACTGACTCGTGGCCCCAGCACTGTGGTCAAGCAGCGATTAGAACCCAAACCTGCCCACGGCAGAACCAATGTGCTTTTGTCTTTATCTCACCAGTGAAAAGGTTCTGCTGCTACGAGGCTCTAATCTAAACCAGTTACCTTCCTGGTCTCAAGTAAGAAAAGTATGAGTTCCTTCTCATTCTGAAAATACCACTCACAGCTCCAAGGTGACCTCTCTCCAGCCTGCAGAACCTCAGCACATGTGGAACCCTTCAGAGGGATCTGGGCTGCTGAGAGGAACCCGGTGAAAGAGTGGAAAGTGCAAGAGACTCAGGGATTGGAATCAAGGAGAATCTTATCCACATTTTCACATGTGCCAAGTAGACAGGCCTGAGTTATTTGGGAAGGTAGGCATCTCTGCTGACTGGTGTTTCTCATCGACCATGAATGAGTGAGAGGGATAAAAACCATGCCTCGATCATAAGAAACTCAACACAGCCCAAACTGTAGAACCAATCTGCTGTCTGCAGGCCATGCAATGCACTAGGACACCAACTGCATAGCTCCACTGGAGAAACAAATGCTGTTTGTGTATTGGGTGAGGAAGCCATGTACAGTCTCCAGTGAATGTGGCAAGCAGTCTAGCATATAGACTCCAAGGGCTCTATTAGCTCATTACTGACTGGTGCCACCAGATCAAAACTGCCCAATCTGCTTGTTGAATGGTGGAGTTGAAAGACCCGCCATCCAGTGTATATCTGGATACATAAAATCTACCTGAGTTTCTTTTAGCCCAAGACTGATCTCAAGAAACAGTTCCGGAGTCCCCTCAAATTAGGCATGAGGCCTCAATTGTTCCTTTTTTTTTTTTGGCTGGGAAGATAAAGTCCACAGAAAGTGCATGGGGGCTGTGCCCGTAGTCAGATGCCTCAGACACATGTTCTTTTTCTTTAGAAAACAAATTACCTCTGGCCAAGAATTGTGCAAAGATAAACTAAGGCACAAAGTGTGCACAGTTAAAAAGACTACAACTTTTGTGCAAGTGCTGGCTTTAATTAAAACAAGCAAATAAAAGAACAAACAAACCCTACATATTTCCTTCAATTTCTCAGTGTTCTAGAGGTCCAAAGCAACTGATTATGTCTAGAAAATTTTATCAAGCAGTTACTAAACAATTCCCATGAGGAATATGAGCTAGCAGCATGAAATTCTTTTTCCAGATCTTTAATGAGAGTAAAGCAAGGTCTTCATGATAGATAATACTTTCTGATGTTTCTGTGGGACCATTACTGCTTCCATCACTCACAAACGAGGGTGAAAGGTCAAGCTTACATTGGAATAATGTGTAAGAGATGTTCAGGGCACAGGAACCTGTAAGACAAGGGGATCAAAAAAAATACATGTGAGACTGCAGCACTCCAAAGACAGAATTCAAGAGGTGACCCATGCTAGAGCAGCTGCCAGGCAACAAACCCAGGCTCCAGCAAGTATGGGACAGGATAGCAATGCCCCAAGTAAATGGGCTTAGTCTTCAGCAGAACTGTGGTCCTGAGGAGGCTGAGATACTGAACAAGTATGGCTTTGTGACTAAGAAAGACATAAAGTCAGGCCTTACTCCTCTGCACAAGGTCAGAAGGACTGGAGATGTCTTCATGGTTGCCTGGGGAGAGCTGCATTTCTGATCTCACTGTGGCAGAAGTGATCAGAATCTCATGAGAAGGCCTCTTTGTCACACCCAGTCAACAGGCCTAACAGAGGCACATGTGTTCCTCACACCAGAACTCCAAGGTGGCCGCAGGCTCCAGTGACCTCTCTGTGAGCAGGCTCGTTGGTGCCTGGCTCCCAGCCACTGGAAGATGGAGGAATCTGGAGAGGGTGAGACACTTCCTACGTCCACACCCTGGAAACCCTCCATCCCAGATCCTTTCCTTGGAGGCTTCCTGAACAACGACCCCATTCTGTAAGTGGAAAGTGAGGATGGTGGAGACCTGTGGCAGAGCCGGTGTGACAGGAACAAGCACGGAGAGAGCTCCCAGCTGGGAGGAGGAAGTCAAGTAAGTCTTAGTCCCAAGAGTCCCAGATGAATGGGAGGGCTCAGAAGGTCCCATCAGAAAGGGTCTGGCTCAGCCACAGACTTTGTAATTCTGGTCCAGAAAGGCCCCTTCCACTCGATAGAAGTGCATCCCTAAAGGCGGCGCCAGAAACAAGCCCAGTTGACTTGACTTTCCTTCTTCACCCTGTTCACCTGCTTTGCTCCCTGCTCTGACTCTCACATTAGCCCCTGGCTCCTTGTAACTCCGGCCTTTACTCCAAGACTTCTCTTTGCCTGGAATGCTCCCTAGTCACTCTGCTTCTACATGATCTTTGAATGAAATCTTACCTTTCTAGCTGTTGTGATTACAGCAGCTTGCTGGGACTTGTCCTGGCTCTAAAATCTGAATCTTGCATTCAGTAATCATTATTTAGTAGATGTCATAGAAAGCCCACTGGATAAGGGTCAGAATTACCTGAAAATATAGACTAAAGAGTAGAAAGCACCCCTGGAGATCTCCTAGCCCCACTATTCTTCTGTTAACTGGCCCTGCAGTGGTGCAGAAGGGAGATGGATTTTTCCTCATGGTCTCACAAGAATCAATACCAGAGTGACAGAAAAATTGGTGTCTCCAGCCTTTCAACCCAGGTGTCTTCCATGACTTTTTTTTTTTTTGCCTAAGCAGCTCAGCGGAGATCTGAACCCCACAAAAGTCATGTTTGCAGAAAAATACTAAGAGGTGGCATAGGGTGATGTTAGCAGCTGTGAATCTTGCTTCAGGACCCTGTTTTTGCCACTCTGAATGAATCATAAGCTCCAAATGATGAGAAAAAACTGGGCAAAGCTACTCCTCAGCTATTTCAGGCCCTTTCAAGAGGGAAGAGAGGGAGACCCATTTTCTAACCTTGAGATTTCCTCTTGAGATGCTTTTTGTATGCCTCCTTCACCTCCCATTGAGTTGTGGGATATGAATGTGCTCAGGGGTAAGGAAGGCTGTAATCCCCAGAGCCTTGCACTATAAACTTCATTTCCTCCTTTTATTGCAGTTAACTGCCCATGAACTCTATTAATATTTTGCAAATTGAGATCCCTAAAACACATGTTACTGTTAATTTTAACCTCATGCTAACTAGGATGTGGTCAGATTTTCACAACAAATTCCAAGGGTATTTTGATATGCCTTGGAAAAATGCATTTAAAGGTGGCTCTGGAGTATACATATTTTTTTCTAAATCCACACATTTCCCTTCAACTCTTGCTGTTTGGGAGCAGGGAGAAGTAAACTGCATCAGGAAAAAAGGAGAAAATATAAAGTGACTCAGTTATGATTCACAGGTGTCTAAACAACCCATCTCTTAACCCAAAAGGGGGAGTAACTCCTCTTCATATTTCTCAACTTGCTATAGTAAAAATTTGAAGTAAAAAATAATTGCATGCTTTTGCCCGCAGGATCGTTTTTCTTAGAAATACTTCACCATGCCATAAACACATTTCTTCCAAAGAAACACATTTCTTCCCAAGGCAAAAAACTTGGGTTTTATAAAATTAACAGAGAATAAATGGATTTTACTTACATTCAGTGTGCCAAATAATCATCATGGAATAGTATCACAAGTGACAGTTTCAATTCATCTCCTTCCTTCCTGCCTTCCTTCCCTCCCTCCTTCCTTCTGCCTTCCCTCCTTCTTTCCCTCCCTCTCTCCCCCTTCTTCCTTCCTTCCCTCCCTCCTTTCTTCTTTTCTTCTTTCCTGTTTCCCTTTCTACTTCCCTCCATTTTCTCCCCTCCTCTTACTTCCCATCCTGCCCTTTTCTTCTCACTCCTTTCCTTCTTTTTTTTTTTTTTGTTCTTTTTTTTTTTTTTTTGTGGTGCCGGGGATCGAACTCAGGCCCTTGTGCTTGCAAGGCAAGTACTCTAATCACTGAGCTAAATCCCCAGCCCCACTCCTTTCCTTCTTTCCTTCCCTTCTTTAACCTTCTTTTTTTCTGTCTACTCAACTAGTATTTTCCACATACCTTCAGAGTCCACACATTTCTCTAGCTGTTGCAAATTGAGTGGTAAACACATACCTTGGAAGCGTGAACCACATGATGCCACCTTTAACCATGTAATTACGATGTAAGTATGCTGTCTCTGGGGTGGGTGCTGTTCCCCATCAACATCGATCTGTTCAAGGCCTCGCTTCAAGGGAAAGATTTGAGAAAATATACAGCTGTAGAAAACGAAGTAGTGCTTCTTCTCTTAATCACTGGGCCAGGGCACTTTTCTGTTTGTCAAGGTGTCTGTTTCTCCAGATGATTCATCGGTTTCATGGAGCCGTGACCTGGATCTGAGCTGAGATTCACCTGACTCTTGGCCACCTCCAGTAAGGAAGCGGTGAGGTGTAGCGATGGCATGTTTTCCCACCACCACCAATTCTGAAACAGCTGATGAAGGGCAGAGCCACTGGGAAGGCGACATCCGACTTCCTCTGTGTCTTGCCCTTTGCACAGTGGCCAAGGTCACACCTGGACCTAAAGGGTCCTCATCTGCCATGTGCATCCTGTTGATCTCATCCTCTGATTTCCACTATTCTCAGCCGTGTCCCTCTCACCACCGGACCTTCTATGGGTGGCAGGACTGTCAGTATCAGACTGCCAACTTCTCCCCACCAGACAGTAAATACGTAGTTATTTAACCCACAGGAAAAAAGGGATGCTCTTTCTAGAAAACAGCCAACAAGTGAGCCAAGTAACAATCAAGACAAAACCGTGGTCACATTTGACAGGCAAAAGGTGAATGCATCAGTATTTTATTCGTCAGACCGCCATACCTAGAAGGTGCAAGGTATTCTAGTTTGAAGAATGAAATCAGCTGAGAGTCTTCGAATGTTTTGGTTTTAGAATTCCTATGCAGTCTTAAAAATAATAGAGCACCTTAAAATAGCTTTTATGTAGCACATATCTGTCAGTGTTTACTACATTAGAAAGTAACTTGAGAAATACTTTTAAATATTCAATTAATTCATTTTAAAATAACAATAATAAACTCATTACATGTTGACACAAGTAATGTATTTGTTGAAAATGACTATAATTTTCAAAACCACTAGTGAGAAGAAAGAAACTTCTTTGCTAGTTGGCTTAAAGGAAAGGCAGATTGTCATCCTCTTATTTCTGTACTCAAGGTGTCGCAATGTCACACATCATACAGCCCCGAGAAAACTCTAATGTACATTGCTAGCCTATCCGTGCCTCAGTTCCCTCAACATTAAAGCGGAATAATAATAGCACCAATGTGCCTGTAGTTGTGGGAATTTCAGGAGTGTGTAGTGTGAACTAGTCGAGGTGATATCCAGTACACACTAGGAGTGACTATGTGTCTGTCCAAGACCAGGCAGTGGAAGAGTTGGCATTTTGCTGACTTGCAGCGGGACTGAGGCAGCTTCCCTCTCTCTGTGCTCTCTGGGTTTCCATCTGAAACCCAGGACTCAAGATTTTCACTTGTTAAGAGGTGCCTAGTCCCAAGCTGACAGTTGTCCGACTGATCCGTGAGTGATTAGCAACGTATACATATTCATAAATCCTCTAAGGTCTTGAGTTGGATGGCACCTCTAGAGTCATTTTAATTCCATGCAGGTATAGGAGTCTTTCTTGCTAATCAGCCTTGGTTTGGGCACTTTCCGGCACTCAGATGCCACCTAATTGAGGTGTTTGCAAGTGACGGTGCCCCAGGGTTTCCAGACCATGACCTCTCCTCTCCGGAGCCTCCTCAGGGTCCCTACTTTTTGAAGGTTCCTCAAGTGTCCTTCATCCAGCCATTTCTCTAATAATTAGATTGACTCATCTAGAAGCAAAAGTGAATCAGGTTGAAGGCCAGGAGTTTTAGGGATAGAGGACTCAGATTTGAATATAAATTGTGCAACTCTGAGCAAGTTACTCAACATCTCTGAGACTTGCTTTCCTCAGCGCCAAAGCAAGGACACATGGGTGTGAGTACTCATCCTTCGGGTGTGACTGAACCCGGCTTGAGGCAAGGCAAATGAAGGCCTTGCCAGATGCCCACAGAGCAAGTACGGACTTGACTGGGCCAGTGCCTATAAACAGAGAACGGGATGGGGATTAGGGTTCTCTTAGGAGGAAAGGAAGGAGAAGAACCAGAGTCCACCAGAGTCAGCCAGATTTCCTGATGAGTGCCAGGGCACTGAGGGGCCCCCACTGTCAGTCAGTGAAGCTTGGTGTGTTTACCATTCTGTCTGAGCAAGACATTGGCTGAGGTGTGAGAGTCAGAGACGGGAGAGGAGCAGGGCGACCGGGAAGCACACAGCATCCTTGATGAGGCAGCTCCCCGTCAGTAGGACGCTTCCCCAGAGAAGGGAGAAGCCAGGACGCCTAGGTGTGCCGGCTTGGTAACAGTGCTTCTTGGTGGGTTCTGGGGGCGCCTCAGCCTGCTCAGGTCAGATCAGCTCGTCTGGGCCAGTGTCACCAAGATCGAGATCATCACACTTTCTGAGGAAAAATACTAGAGAAAGTTGAGTGGGACCGACTCCAGCTCTGCGATTGGTTCACAGAGTACTTGAGAAGCTGCCTCTCGCTGGTCTACCAGGCAACTAGAGCCAGCTCCGCCCCTCGCCAGGCTGACAGTGTCACTCCTCCAGGTGGCCTTCCTGGGCTGTTTCTCGACTCTCCTCTCAGGCAATCTGCGTCACTGGTCACCAGGCCTTTAAATATGTAAGCTCGGCTAGTGCTGGGCAGAGCCCCCCAGAGTGTCTTGGTGGATCTTGCGGGTGGGGGGTCTCCTCTTCCTCTTGTGAGACATCAGCTCTTCCCCCTCAGGATCAGAGTTGATGACAGAATCGGGACGGCAGCTCCTTTCTGTGCCTGCTGGTCTAGTGGAACAGTAGACCTGAAGTGACTCAACCACAGTGAAAGCTGGCTGTTATCAAGTCCTGTGTCTCCTGGAAAACATGGACCCCAGAATCTGAGGTTTCAGGAACAAGAAGCATAAATTCCCCCCGAGTACTTCATGGAGTGTGATAGCGGCAACCAAGAAACCCTACAGGCTCAATAATAAAGAGTCCTTCCTCTCTTGAGAGAGCTGTGTGCACCATGCTTCTCCGCCACCAGGTCCTGGGCACACTGAAGCCTCCTGGAAGGCTGAGACAGCGCCTGCAGTTCTGCCTCCAGGGCAAGAACATCCTGATGGTCCCTGGCTGTGCCCCGAGTGCCCTCAGCTGATGTCAGCAGTCCCGAGAGTGCCTCAAGCCCACCGCTGGCCTCACAGCCCAACGTGCTTGGCCAGGCCCCACATCCCTGTGGGACACCCAGGGCTTCAAAGGAGGCCCCTCAGAGCAGCCTCCTCTTCTCAAGCGCTTCTTGCCAAAGCACAGCTGAGGCAGGCTCAAAGCTAAATATTTGGATTGAACAAGAAGGAAAATGCAGTTCCTTGGAGGGGTATTTTACCCAAGCTGCTGGAGAGGCTGACCCAACAGCATCAAGAGCGGCAGCTTCGCTGTGCAATCTGCTCGACTCTGTGCCTGCGAACCGCACAGGTTGAGCAGCCCGCAATGTGCACAACAATCCCCAGCCTGCTTTCCGCGTTGCACTGTGTCTTCCTCAGTGGCCTCAAGTCCCGGGCAGAAAGGTGATCTCCCTTGGACATGCAAAACTGAGCATGCCCCGAATGGGAAACGACCTTCCTCATGTCGCTTATCAAAGGGCCTGGATGGGACCCTGACTTGGGCCTTCTGAAGCCAGGTTCTAACCACCGATCTCAAAGAAGGGTTTCTGTTGAGTAAAGAAACTCCGTGCAAAGGACCATAGTGCTGTAACGCAGTGGAATGGCGAAGCTTTCGGAGACAGGGAAGCTGAGTTCAAGATTACATTCCAGCCTTCCTCGGTCTTGTGATCAAGCTGCCACAGGCTCGGCGGCATCCGAAAGTGACACAGCAATGAGATCCCTCCACATCCCCACGCTGAACTGCACTGGGGATCGCCCGGGTCAAGGCGCATTTCAGAACCTTTTCCTCCTGCATTTGGTAAAGATGGTGTTGGTCATTGCTCCAAATGCAATGATCATCACAGCCCGAAAAAAACTGGAGGGGGGAGAGATCTTAGACATCATCCTGTCTACCTCCTAATGTTCTAAATATAAACACCAGTTGGCCTTAATTGACTAGAAAAATAGTAGCAAAGCCAGGCTTAGATCTCCCGGCCTTGTCCTGTTTCATCGCTCTTCTCTATCTCTTAATGTTCCCAAACACTTAGCAAACACATTTGTTCTGTGTGAAATAGACGAGACAGAAAATACACTCCAAGTTTATGGCTGAGGACATTCTGACAAGAATTACCTCAACTGGCAAGTGTGCAAAGACCGAGCCGGGGCCTCAGTATTCTTTTATGCCAAGTAATTTCACTCAGAAATTAAAGCAAAAACCAAAAAACACTGCACTCCAAACATGTACCATCCAAACTATCTGCAGGACCCTCTTTATACAGATCTCTGATCTATTTCAAGGACCCATTTATAGCATCCCTGTCGTATAGACAGTCCAACTTAGCGAGCAACTGTGTGATCCCCATTAGACAAATTTGGCCATTGTTAAGCAGTTCTATTTTAATCAGTATTTGCCGACTGCTTACTGTGCGTGGCGGGGATCAGATTGCTAGAAAGCTCTTCCAGGCACTTGGAGTTGAATCTGCCTCCCCTAACAGTCATCTTGTCATCAGACTTTACTACAACTGTCTGGTGTAACCTTTTACTGTAGAGTCTGCACATGTCAGCTGTTCTCTTCTCTCGACACTCTCTCTTCCCTCATCTCCTGGTCATCAGGTTCCAGGTTCTTTTTCAATGCCGCTGGCTGACTCTTCTGGTCTCTTTTGTCGGCTACTCCTCTTTTTCTTTCCTGTTCATAAATATCAGTGTTCCAGACAGGACTGATTCACAGCCTCATGGACGTGACTTCCAAATATAAATCTGCCCGGACCTCTAGCCTGAGCTTCAGACGTGTACAGCACACAGTTACAAGATAGCTCTATTTGGATGTCCCACTGGCAACTCAAATCTGGCGTGTCTAAAACAGGGGTTGTTTGCCTTAATCTCCTGGAAAACTGCTCTTTATTCTGCATGCTCTTTACTCTCTATTGAAACTCAACTCTCACTTTCCTCTGTGCATGTCCTAGCTCCTTAGTCTTCCCTTGCTTGACCTCTGGAACAGCCCTTTCCTCTATCCTTGCACCTATTGGTTCAACCCTGGCCTTGTCTTTGTTCCTTTAGAGAATGTAGCAGCATTTGAGCTTCTGCTCCAGATCCTTGGTAGTTAACTCAGTGTGGTATCCCTGGAGTGATTTCTCTAAAAGGTGGTAACGTTTGGCCACTCCTTCCCTGCTGACCGCCAGCCAGTGGTTCCTCCTTATCATCAAATGATATTGTCCAAATTTTATGTCACGGACTAAGGAGCCTCTTTTAGTCCATTTTCTGCTGCTCATAAGTGACTACTTACAGACCAGGTAGTTTTTGAGAATAAGGTTTACTTAGTTTGTGGTTCTGGAAAACTAAGGTTTGAGGGGCCACATTTGGCAAGGGCTTCTTGTTGGAAAGGACTTTCTGCAGTGACCCGGGTGACACAGGGAGTCATGTGGTGAAACAGAATAAGATACCAACTAATCCCAATCACTTGCCAAGTCCTCACCTTCAAACACCGTAGTCAGATTAGCTCTCCACCCTCTTAATGCCTCACAATCGGGGGCCTTTGCAGGGCAAACCACAGCCAGATCTTTGATGACCTGCCTCTGCCTACTTTTCAGATTCATTGCCACCTGAGTGGTGCACACTATGCCTCCTTTTGTTTTGTTTATCTGCTTTTCTCTCTGTGTCCTCCTGCTTCACACGGGAACAGGGCCTAGAATACAGCAAGTACTTAGAGGGCATTTGCTGTATGAAGCAGCTAGTGAAATGAACGGATGGATGGTTTTACCTCGAGCATCTGCACTCTCTCCACTGTCCGTAGTATTCCAAGAAGGCACCACCAGACCCAGGCCCAGACGGACAGGGCTCCCTTCCCAGCACTGAGACCAACTTGGGTTTCACACGCCTCTGACTCTTTCACCCTGTCTGCACCCTTCTTGATTCTCTACATTGCCCAGAATTAGTTTAGCATCATCATTAGGGAGGAGCGGAGGAGGGAGAAATAGATTTCAATAAGATGGAATTTTCAGCCTCAGCTGCCCTCTTAATCACAAAGCAAACTCTGAATTTCAACACAGAGGTTTATGTTTACCGAAGAAGGCAAAACAAGAAAAATAATTCCAAATTATTTTGACTTACAGAATAAAAATGATGGTAATATTTTGAACACCTAAATATACAATTACAAAGTTCATGTTAAAAACAAAACAAAACAAAACAAAAAACCAAAGTTCATGTTTTTACAGATGAATTGGAGTTTTGTGGGACCATCAGTGCGGGTCTGAAATTCCCACCTCTCCTTTCTCTGCACTAAAACCTTCTGATCGTCATGCAGATTTACATTTGGATTTATTTTATACCCCATTCTCCACTATTGCTTAATTAGTTAATCACCAAATCCTGGTATTTCCACTCACAATATCTCACCTGTAATTTCTTCTTCTCCATCCCTACTGTCACTCAGTTATGGTCTCAGTGCTCACATGGGAAGTGGAATAAGCAGGTAATTGCTGTGAAATGAAACAAGGGTGATTAAAATAATAGTGGAGAGTGTCCCGTATCTAGTGAGCGTCCACTATTGCAGTTACTCTCAGTGCTATTTGACCACTCAGTAAATAGCAGGCAGCACCCTATCATCATAACCCCGTGAGGACATAACTCTGAGTCTTCTAGCATCCACCGCCGTGCAGTGAAACCAGCCCTCCAGGCCTCCTTGTACCTTTGCTCACAGCCTGACCAGGACCTTCCTTCGCACAGAACATCTTGACCACAGAATATCTCACCTCGTGGTTTTAACCCCAAGAACACTGCATGAAGTGATTTTCTTCAGAAATTTCTCAACACTGTTGAATTTTCATCAAAGGAATACTTGAGCAATTGCCATTAAGCTAATTCTCGATTAATACGACTGAACGCATTCTATTTTTATCACTATTTTCAATCATTTTTCAACTGATCATTTTTTTTATCTTTAGATGATATAAGTGGGGATTCAAATATATTTAACATTGGGCAAGTTTTGCTTATTATCATTTTTGAAATCACAGATTTTTTTTGTGCTTACTATTTCTACTATGGCCAGTGTTCCTATGTCAGATCTCTCTGGTCTAAATTTTATTGAGCATATTTGATTTTTCTCTTATCAACTTTTTAACAACTCTATACTTTTAGCTTTTGTCAAATTTGTGTTGTGATTATCACTGATACCAATAATACCTTTTAAAAATAACCCAGGAAAAGTAAATGGGTAGAGGGGGAAGGAGGAAGGTGTAAAACTAAGAAAAAGAAAGCTGAAGAAACATAGGAAGAGAGATGGGGGTAAAACGTTAAAAATGTACCTGCAAGGGTCTGTGTATAGAGTCACCAGGTTCCGTAGCTAAAATACAAGACCTGTCTACTGACGTCTGGTTTCTACATGAACCTTTGTTATAGATGACGCATGTCCCTTACCTGATTTGTTGTTTATCCAAATTTAGAGTTTAATTTGCACTTTCCGTCGTTCAAGACTCAAGGAAATAGAGTCTGGAGAACAGAGATTCTAGCTCTTCTCTTGTCCTAGGGGGCGAGGTGCTTAAATATTGGAGAGGCCAAAGCAATTTGGAGTCCAAAACTCTGCCATCAATGGAAGGCAGACGTATCCATTTCAATGTCATGTGCCCTGCTTTCTAATCCCGAAGCCCAAATTCAGTTGGAGGCATTCTTACATACATTGTCGTGGTTAAAACCGTACCAATTCATACCCCCAATTTTAAAGCTAATAAATGTCATATTAGAAAACAGAAAATATTCAGAATAAGAATATTTGGAAAAAGACTCCAAACAATAGTGTGCTTTTTCTGTTCATTTTTGAGGCGCATGCATTCATAAGTTTTTTTTTTCTTTTTGCATTTTTCCAAAATTAGGCTAATACACTAAATCTCGTTTTAAATTTTTCTGTTCAAAATTAACATAGTCTGTGAATTTCCATTCCACAAGTGTATTTGAAAACATAAATTTAATGAATGTGTGTTGTACCATATAATTCCCTTATTTTGGAAATATCAATTATTTCTAATTCATGATTAATATGAATGACACTGCAAATAACTATATAAACGTTTTTCAGCATATCTTACTATTTCCTAGGCATTACTCCTAAGCCACTTTACATCCCACTTTAGACCCTCTCTGCCACTAACACCTGAGAGTGTGGAGAGTAGTTGAATTATGCACTGACACAAATGTTCTGTTAGAATAAGATTGTTTCTACTAACCACACAAATAATATTCAGATATAAATTGAAGTATCACTTGATATTTTTAAATTTCTGCAAGTAGTCTGGAGAAAAGAAAGACAAAGAAGGAAGGAAAGAAAGAAAGAAATGAAGACAGACAGACAAAAAAGAAGGATGGAAGGAAGGAAGGAAAGAAGGAAAGAAACAACAACAAACGGATGTTCTAAATGGCTCTGGACGTACACCACTGACCAAAGTGGGGAGTCTAAAGCAACTAGAGTTTAGCTCAATATGAGGAAAAGCATCCTGAGGCGACACAAATGAGTCCCTGAATGGAGTGTGCCCAGCTTGCTGAAGGTGTGTAAGGGGAGCAGTGTGAACCCCATTGCCAGAGGGAAGTGTCAGTGTTGAAGAGCATGGTCAGAGCTAGAGGGCTTACAGTTCACCTCAGCTCAGATATTGGGACAAGTGTTATAACCACTCTGTACCTTAGTACCTCCATTTGTGCAGTGGAAATCTTTTCTAATGATAGTTGTAAGATTAGTAAGGCCTGAGTAGCACTAAAACTGCACTATGCTAAACATTTAATGAGCATTCAATGGATGCTGGTACTGGTTTCAAATATTATTGTGGACGGGTTTGGTTAGAATGACAACTCTCAAATTCGTAAGTCTATCCTAGGATGGCAGATATTAATGTGCACAGTAATGTCACTCCAAAGGACCCTACTGGCAGTCTACAGGGTACACGCTGGCCTGTTCGTTTCCAGGTCTATGCCTCCTTATTTACCTTTTTATGAGCAAAACCAACTTTAGTGTTCTGTCACTTTGCAAGCTGTGATGGATGCCAACTGTAGCTTTGTAGCTTATCCACTCTGGAATCAAATAGTTTGTCTTGTAAAAAGAGTGTTGCAATCTTTAAATGCCCATAAATAAGGATTTGAACATTTATCTCATACCATGTGACTTGGTAAAAGTAAACAAAGTATCTCAGTGGAAAAGTTGAAGAATGGAAGACAGGAAAGTTTAGATCAGGAAGACTGGGCTGCAAATCTGTGTGCTCGGTAAGCAGAAGCAGCAAACAGTGAGGTGGGAACAGGAAAGCCAGTGTGCTGTATGGCCTGTAAAGCATGTCTCATGGATAGGAGTGGGTGGATACTGTCATCTGAAAAGCAGGGTGCCTGTAGGTCTGGAGAACTTCCTTGCTACTTATGCCACCCCTGAAATTGTCTCATATCTGGTCAGTAATCTCCCTCCAGTGAGCAGTCAGCAGGGTATTTTAAAACAAGAAGTGATCTTCTATTTGAAAAACTAAAGTTTAACAGGAACCAGGACCGAAGACCATGAAACATAGTGAGCCACAGAGAGTATAATCATCTGCTTATACACTAAGGCTACACCAAGGGAAGGAAATTCTAGAGCTAGCCATCTCTCAGACAGCTTAAAATAAAAGTAACTAGAGGTCACACTTCATAGAGTAGATAGTGAATACTGGGGAATCCTCTAACAAAATGGAAAACTGCTGGAAGTGAACATGAAATTGTTAAAAATTTTAAGCTCAGAGGATTCTTAAAAGAGAAGACTAGAATGTGGGGCAAGGAAGTTGAAGATTGGGGAGGTGGAGACAAATAGGTGTGATGAAATGGGGTAGAAGGTAAATTGGTGTGATTATTGTCCTTCTGAGAACTCTGCTGTATCACCTCTGTGCACCATCCACCCCAATAGAACCAAGAAAAGAGAGTCAAAGCCACTTCAAAACTCACCAGTGCTTATGAAGTTCAAACTTCTTTTGACCAAATCCCAGAAACATTTAGGCCCAATATTAAAATATTGAAATATCAAAGTGTTTAAAGCTAATATTTTTCTTAAATACCTTTCCTGGATAGGTTTGGCATTGTACTAGTCAGCTTTCTAGTCTCTGGTACAAAATATTCAACACCCACAATCTCAAGGAGGACAGATTTACTTTAGCTCACAGTTTCACTGGGTTCAGTCCATGGTCAGCTGGCTCCAAAGCAGAAATAGTATGGTGGAAAGGCCTGGTGGAGAAAAGCTGCTCATGTCATGGTGGCCAGGAAGCAAAGGAGAAGGGAGGCCCTGGCAACAAGGATATACCTGTCCAAGTGCTACCCCCAGTCACCCACCCCTTCCAACCAAGAACCACCTTCCAGTGTGAGACTTTTGGGGGACAATTTAGATCTAAACCATACCAACCACGATGGCTTTGAGAAGAGATACCACGCGTTGGCCACATCAGCTCTCAGCTCCAGTGTCTTGGTACCAACTACTGAAGAAGACTCCAAGACTTTATTTTGTGCTATCTTTTAGTCACAAACATTTTTTATTGGAAAAGGTTTAGAAATATTCTCAAAACTCTAAAACGAGATGTGAATGCTATATGTCCTGCTGAAACAAGCACAGAAGATGTGAATGGTAAGCTTAAAATTCAACTCACTTTTAGACAATGTCTTCTAAGGAACTCTTAGAGGATGCCTCTAGAGAAATCTGGTTTCCTAATATGGTTTTCACCTCTAGGGAACTCTGACTTAGAGGGTTAGATTAGAGAAACTGTGGTATCTGCAGTTAAGGAAGTGTCTTCAATTCCAGGAGAAGGGCAGAAATCGTGACCATGCATGCTTGTGAAGAGACTGAGGAATGGACCAGAAGAGATGATGGTTGAGGAGATCTTGAAACAGTGGATCAGATAAATGGCATGATCAAAGAGCTGTTCTCTGCATTTTTATAAACATAGGAAAGCAGAGTGCAGTTTTGTGGGTAGTTCACAAGTCATTTGAAGAAGGAGAAGACAAAATGGCAGAGGTGGGCGTGAGTTTATTGTTGTTGTTCTTAGCTCCAGAGTCCCATTTTCTGAGCTAGGCTCATCTAAGTCACACTGATGACTGTTATCACTTTTTTCTCTGGGCTCTACTCAGCTTTCCTCCAACCCTCACAAAAAATTAAATTAAATCAAATTAAATTGAATTAAAAAGAAAAGAAAAGGCAGGGAAAACTTTAACAGGCACTTTCTTTCTGGCGATTCTGGAAACTTTGCCTACCAGCTGAAGAACACTGGGAATTACAGCAAGCAGAAAAGGCTCCTAAATGACTTGTGGCTGGAATATCACACTTAGACTGTGACGCTTGCTAATGTAAGCTCTACTTCATTTAATTCAGCCAACACTTCCTACTGGTACGCCTAGATGGCGGCAGCCCTAAGGTCATCCTGACATAAGTGACAAGAGCAATAGTCTTTCACTCAGCCCATACTCAGATTTCCCGGGACGCCTGCCCTTCCAAGTATCCTTGCTTTCGAAAGGCATCACAGTTTGGTGGGAAGAACACGGGCAAAGTGGGGAATCCTCACCCTGACCCTAAACAAATCCACATTCTGCACTCCAGTCAGGGTTTTCATTTGCACAGTGACTTCTACTCTAGATGACAGTTCCGAGCATCCAGCCATTTACCACACGCAAGAGAGGCACTCAGCCGATGGTGGCTTCAATCACTGTGCCGCTTTCCCAGACTCTCTAGCCCAGCAACAGCTGCTGGCCCTGAAGCTGCTCTTGCCACTGGAGCTGCCACTATCCTTGTTGCTTCTGTCACTGCATAAACATCCCCTAGTTTTGGAAAAGTTTCCCCAGTATTTATAGCTACTCACAAGACTTTTAAAAAAGTGATGTTGGCATGCAGGCACTTTCAGACTACTTGACATTAGTAAACAGGAAGGTACCTCAAGGGTAGTCAGGAGAAATTGCTGTATTTCATCTCAAGCATATTTCTTTTCTGAAAATCTAATGTAAAAAGAGTTTTTGAATTACTTGGGATTTCCCAGACACTAAAACAGAATTTACCTCCATTTTGCAAGCTTATGAACCTAAAGATATGTAGTCTTAATCTTCAGTCCTCAGACCCTTTCAACTATTTCTTCCAGAGGACCTAAAGTGTAATAAAGACTCTGTTGTAGTGCATTGTGTCCCCAAATCGCTCTGGTTTAAATGGAGGACACCCCACCCCCTGCCACCGTGTTCCTCAGTACCTGTGGTGTTCTAGAGATAGAAACATGAGCTGTTCCTAATCCCTACTCCTCCACTTACTCTTCAGTGTAGGCATCAAATACTCACAAACTACAATACAACTGATTTTTTTGCATGTGTCAGGCTATCGTTAACTTCAGGTGCTCAAGAGGCACCAAGAAGAGAAAGGTAGATAAGGACAGTCCTCACAGAATAGGAAACATTTGAGTGCCTTGAGGTGAGACTTCAACTGGATGAAGACGTGTGAAGGGACTTTCAGGTTTAGGGATCAAAATGTGCAAAGCCATCACATAGCAATACATGATATTCTAGGAACTGGAAGATAGTCTGAAAATGCAGAAACATGGGATGTTTGCAGAAGAGTTATTGGGATGAGCTCATAAAGAATAGTTGGAGAGAGACTGAAAATAGATCCTTTGTTTTAAAACAGCGGAGACCTAACAGGTTTTCAGCAAGACACTGATATAAGGAGTCTGTGGCATAAACACCATTTTATAGAGGATAACGATGGCTATCAAGAATGAAATGAGATGGCAAATTGGAAGAGACATACTCTTTTTGGAGGAGATGCTGGGGATCGAATTCAAGGCCTTGCACTTGCAGGGCAATCACTCTGCCACTGAGCTAAATCCCCAACTCTTGAAGGAAAATATGACTCTGAATCCAACAGAGGTTAGAAACTGGGAAAATGTAAATTTTGCTCCAGCAAGAATACCAATATTGGCAAGCATTGGTAAGTACCTACCCTCTGCTCCAAATTCTATGTCATGTGCTAACTTAGAACACTGGAGTGAACACTCTGAGAACTGGGCCCCAGTTCTCACTCTTGGATCCTGGAGAAAGGTGGAAGTTGTAATGTAATAGAATTTAAAGTATTTTTTAACTTGCAAGGAGATACAATGAACCCAGAATCTCTATCAGGGCAGAAAGGAGTGGAGAAGCTTGTAGGGCAAAAAGAGTACAGAAGACTCAATGTGGCCAATACATTGAGCAAAGGCACCTCCAGGGTAGCTGGAGACAAGGGTGGGCAACAGTCAAATCAGCAAAGTCTGAGGTGTGCCTGTAGAGGAAGAGAATGGAAAGCAATGCTTCTTATGGCAAGTCCTTCAGAGCACACAGACTGTCTGGTTTATCCCAAGAGCTCCTAAATACCCCAATAATGAGGACCAATAATTTTACTCCAAAAATGAATTTATAAGAAACAACTAAACATTAGCTTTATCTTACATGCACAGACACCAAAAGAGTGGCAGGAATTCAGCATAAGTTGCTGTAAAGGAGGCTATAAAATTATCAAAAGAAAGTGGACAAAGCAAATGATTTTGCAGAATTCCAAGTAGAAGTCAAAACTATCATATGAGCCATCTAAGGCAGCAGATTGCTTTTCCTTATATTCATCCATGGCTTTTGTGCACAGTAGAATATGGTAACAAACACACAAATTACCTTACTATTCTTGGTCTCTTCTGGTTCCAGATAAATTTCATGAATGCTTTTACTAATTCTGTGAAGTATGTTATTGGTATTTTGGAATTGCATTAAATCTGTATAGTAATTTATGAAGTATGGCCATTTTCACTATGTTGGTTCTTCCTACCCAAGAACATAGGATAGCTTTCCATTTTCTGATATCCTTTTCAGTTTCCTTTTTTAGAGTGCTGTAGTTTTCAATGAAAAGATTTTTTGCTTGTTTTGTTAGATAGATTCCTAAGTATCACATTTTTTTTGATGCAATTGTGAAAGGTATATCTTGTTATTTCTTTCTCAGTGAGTTTGTTATTGGTATATAGGAATGCTATTGACTTTTGGGTGTTGACTTTGTATCCAGCTACCCAACTGAATTTAGTATTAAATCTAATAGTTTTTTTGGTGGAATTCTTGGGGTCTGCTATGTAGAGTATCATGTCATCTGCAAATAATGATAGTTTAACTTCTTCCTTTCCTATCTTTATCCCTTTTATTTCTTTCTCTTGCCTGATTGCTCTGGCTAATGCTTCTAGAACTATATTGAATAATAGTAGTGATAGTGGACAGCCTTGTCTTGTTCCAGATTTTAGTGTGAAAGCTTCAAGTTTCTGACCATTTAGTGTGATGTTAGCTGTTGGTTTGTCATAGATGGCTTTTATCAGATTTAGATATAGACCGTCTATTCCTAATTTCTGTAGGGTTTTTATCATGAATGGGTGTTGGATTTTGTCAAATGCTTTTTCTGCATCTATTGAGATGATCATGTGATTTTTGTCTTTGATTCTGTTGATATGGTGTATAACATGTATTGATTTGCATATGTTGACCCATCCCTGCATCCCTGGGATGAATCCTACTTGGTCTTAGTGTATAATCTTCTTGATAATTTGTTGCATTCTGTTTGCTAGTATCTTATTGAAAATTTTTGCATCTATGTTCATTAGGGAAATTGGTCTGTAGTTATCGTTTTCAATTGGATCCTTTTCTGGTTTTGGTATCAGGGTAATGCTTGCTTCCAGGAATGATTTTGGAAATACTGCTTCCTTTTCAATTTCATTAAAGAGTTTGAGGAATAGTGGTATTAGATCGTCTCTGAATTTCTTGTAGAATTCAGCTGTGAAACCATCAGGACCTGGGCTTTTCTTTGTTGGTAGGTTTTTAATTACCTCTTCAATTTCAATGGCTGATATTGCATTATTTAGAATATTTATCTCTTCTTGATTCAGTTTTGGTAGTTCATATGTTTCTAAGAATCTGTCCATTTCTTCAGTGTTTTCCATCTTGTTTGAGTATAGGTTCTTGAAGTAGGTGTTGATGTCTTTTGGATTTCCATAGGATCAGTTGTGACTTCACCCTTTTCATTTTTTATTGCATGGATTTGGGTCTTTTCTTTCCTTTTTTTGATAAGAGTGGCTAGGGGTTTGTCTATTTTGTTTTTCTTTCAAAGAACCAACTCTTTGATTCATTGATTTTTTTTGTATCGTTTCTTAGTCTCAATTGCATTAATTTCAGCTCTGATCTTAATAATTTCCTCTCTTGTATGAGCTTTGGGTTTGATTTGTTCTTCTTTTTCTAGATGTTTGAGGTTCAACATTAAATTGTTTATTTTGGCTCTTTCTGCATCTTCTAGCCTGTTCCATTGGTCCTTGGGTCTGTCTTTATGCCAATACCATGCTGTTTTAGACACACTCGAGGAAAGTGAGTCAGGAGTGATCAGTCACGGAAGCTGAGGGTCACATGCTTGTACCCACAATGCCCTGAGCTTCTGAGCAGAACTCCTCACTACTGTCCTTGCAATGTCAACAGGCAGTGCCTGGGCATCGTTTTTTTATGTCAGCACAGATGTCTGTGGAGACATGGAATAACTCTAGTTTAGGAGTTCAGAAAGCAGTTTGCAGATTCCTGGCTTCCAGCTAAGTCTGTGTGTTCTTAGAACAATTTTCCAGAGGTGTTTTACCAATTCTCCATTTTCATAATGCTGGGAGAGATAGCAGCTCTTCTTTTTTACAATTTTTAAAAATTTTGTTCGTGCATGTTTGTAATTCATGCATCTTATGATCATCTTGGGGAGTGCTGACATGTACATATTACAGCTTGGTTTCCCCCTCTCTTCCCTCCCCGCCTTCTGGTTCCCCAATCACCAGAAAGCGGGGAGGGAACCTGCCTTTGGTACCTGCTAATACTATTTGCCTTAGCATATGTTATGGCTTTTAATGTTTACACTGATTGGGGTCATCAGGTTCCTGTACATGGCGTATCTTTATTCTTCCCATTTCCCCGTCTCCTCCCCCTTCCCCCACTCCTTGTTCCCTTGGACTGTTTCCCTCTTGGATGAGATCTGTCCCCTTGTCCCTTTATAGATTGAATAAACAAAATGTGGTATCTCTATATAATGGAATACTATTCATCTATTAAAATAATGACAAATTTGAGATGTTTGTGGGAAAATGGATACACCTGGAAAACATAATGTTGAATGAAATAAATCAGACACACAATCATGAGTACTGTATGGTATCCTTCAAGTGAGGCAAAGTACAAACAAAGACAAGGATAAAAGATGGATAGAAAGAAACAAGGGGACAGATCTCCTCCAATAGCAGCTCTTCTGGCAGGTTTAGTGCTATCGTTCTGGGGGTCTCGTGGAGGCCTGCCTGCAGCCTTTCCAAGTCTTGCTAAGCACCTAATTCTCTATATTGCATTTTTGTCCATTTGTTGTGTTATCTGCAACTGAAACTTCACACTGAGCCCTGTGATTTCTTAGGTCCATTGTTCTATCCTTCCCAAGGGGAATGTCCTCAGCCTAGAGTCTGAAAATATCCAGAGATGGTTAGCCAAAGACACTGAGTGGTCAGTGGCCTGTCTGTAGCTACAAACTTCTGGAATATTATCTGAAAGCGGAAGCAGAAAGCAAGAAGAAACACTAGGGTCTTCCTCTCAGACATGGGAAACTTTTAACTTTTTTTCACAGGTATGGAGATTGGAAAATTGTTGATGATAGCACAGGTTGAGAGTCCCAGAGAGACTTAAGGAGAACCTGATTGTTGTTTCAATTTTTTAATACATTTAAACTCCCTGGAATTTTAATAGTCTTGTTCTTCATGAAAATCTTAGTGAAATTGTGTTGTTCATCCTGCAGAAAATTGAAAGCAGGTGAGAGATTTCTGAAGCTCCTATCTGTCCCCCATTCCTCAGAGGCTTAGGAAACTCCCTTCATCAATAGAGTCCTCTAGAAGCATCTTAGCATGGAGGCCGAGGATGCACTGGGGCTGACGTGGCCAGGCGCCATTGTGGTGAGTGGTGCTGGACAGTGCGGGTTTCCTCTCTGGAAAGGAGACACCAAGAATAGCTTTGCCCTGGGCAGACCGGCCTGCACTGTGGCCCATGTCTTCTTCTGTTTCCCTTCTTCTCCACCCACTTTTCATCATCCTCACAAGCCCATGTGTGTGGAGAGCAACAAAGGAATGTGGGTGGGTTGACTTGTATAATTAAATCCATGTTGCCTCGTGTTCTTTAGAATTAATAAGGAATTCATCTCATTGAAACTTACCATGACATCTTCCCTCTGACTCAGATTTCTTTTTGCTTTTCTCTACTTTCCTTGGCTAAAAGCATTAGACATGGGGCTATGGTTCAAATTAGCATCCTACATTTCTCTTCTCTCCCTTTTTCTCTTTAATTGAACTTTTCTGTTCAGTCAAGAACGTAGTTTGTTTACATTTCATTTTTCGTTTAGTCCACTTATGTGCAATTGTCTTTTTTCTCCCAGAAAACTTGTTCATGAATGGGAAAACAAGAGGGCCCTTCGTCCTGCTAGTGAGTGTAAAGTTGGAGACATTGTACCACTGGCCAGACCATGACAGTCAAGCCTTGTCCTGACTCTTCATCACCTGGACTTTCATCTCAGGACACCCTGAAAACTGTACCCACACTGCCCACTGATGCTGGGGTGCTGTGCCCGTGAGCCCATGAAATGGGCACAGACAGCAAACCAACAGCACTTTTAAATTCCTGGGTCATGCTGCAAAACACCTTTTTATTGAGGGTAATGATTTGACTTCTTTTTATAATTAAAGTGGATTTATATGATGGATATGCAATATATACCTTTATGCCCTATTGTTGAAGGATAGTGGTTTTATTAGGGTTAGATTCAACTGTTAGTAACAGGTCTGAAATAACAGCAGCTTAGACCTGATAAAAGTCTTTCCCATTCAAAGAGACCGAAAACATCCAACCTGGGCCATCTAGTGGTTGTGCTCACCAGTCCTTTTGAGCAGCTGGAAGCCCCCACAGTCAAGGCGTGCTCCTCCATCTCGCGGTCAAGCAGCAGTTATAACATCACTTTCAGAGCAATCTCATGAACCATTCAAAGAGTCCATCTCCTGTGACCCTTAATCCTGATAAGTCAACTTCTCTGGATGAAGAAATGCCTGCAGATTAGTAAGGTACATTCCTGGATGTGTCTGGGCGGGTCAGCAGAGGGCAACCTTAAGTACTTATGTGGTCCTTAGCCTATTTCTCTCTGGCACTGTTCCTCTTCTCTGTTTCCCTGGTGCCATGAACTAATTGTCTTGGAACTACCATTCCCTTCCCCCATGCAGTTTCTGCTTTGGTGCTCAGGACCATGTACTGAACCCTTTGAAACTGTGAGTTTGTGTCAACCTTTCCTCTTTTAAGTTATCAGTGGTGGGTATTGTGTCTCAGAGAGAAGAGCCTGACTCATGCGCTTTCCTTCACAGGTGCCTCTCTTCTGGTCACATGACCTGCCTGGCCACAGGAATTTGGAGCCCTGAGATGAGACCAATACTGGCTGGGGTCTGAGTTGTGCTGTTTCTGGCACGTGTGAATCTCAACATGTCACTTAACGCCTTTGTACTTTTAGTCTACATTTTTTTTAAATTTTTTATTTTTACCAAGATCATGTAGTGGTACATTATATACATAATGATCATAATCAACATGGTTATTTTGTACCTGTACATGATGTATCTTGGTTTTCCCCCTCTTCCCCTCCCCGCCCTTCCATTCACCCACCCCTCTCTATTTGCAACAAGTTTATTTACACTTTTCCATTTTTTTCCCTTTCATCTTACTTTTCTTTTAACCTTCTTCTTTATCCCCCTTTTCCCTATCTAGTTCTCCTCTCTTTTGAATACTATTTATTTTTAAAACATAATATCTATTATAGCCCTTTGTCCTTATTTACACTTATGGTTTCTCATTTCAGAGAAACAATTTGATGTGTACTTATAAGTGTCTGATTTGTTTCACTTAATAGTATGTTCTCAAGGAACATCCATTTACATACAAATGACTCTACTTTATCCATTTTTATGGTGGTGTAGTACTCCATTGTGTAGAAAAACCACATCTTCTTTAGCCATTCATCAGTTGTTGGGCATTTAGGTTGTTTCCAAGACTTAGCTATTACAAATTGTGCTGCTGTGAACATGGTTGTTCATATATCACTATGATATGATGATTTTAATTCTTCTGGGAAGATACCAAGCAGAAGAATAGCCGGGTCAAATGGAACCTCTAGCTGTAGTTTTCTGAGGAATCTCCACACTGATTTCCACAGTGGTTGGACCAGTCTACATTCCCACCAACAGTGGAGGAGGGTTCCTTTTTCCCTGCAGCCCCGCCAGCATTTGTTATTGGTTGATTTCTTGATAATAGCTATTTTTTCTGGAGTGAGATGGCATCTTAGTGTTGTTTTGATCTGCATCTCTCAAATGACCAATGATGTTGAACGTGTTTTCATATATTTATTTGCTATTTTTATTTCCTCATCTGAGAAATGTTTATTCATTTCAGATGCCCATTTTTGGATAGGGTCTTTAAATTTGGGGGGTTTGATCTTCTTGAGTTCTTTATATATTCTAGATGATAGACCTTTGTCTGAGGGACAGCTGACAAAAATTTTCTCCCAGTCTGTGATTTTTCGTCCCACTCTATTAGTAATTTCTTTTGCTGTGCAAAAGCCTCTTAATAGGATGTGGTCTCAAGCATCAATTCTTTGAATTGTTTCCTGTGCAGTCTGAGTTTTATTCATAAATTTTTTTCCAACCCCTATGTCTTTGAGAGTTCTTTCTATTTTATTCTCCAGGAGATTTATTATTTCTGTTTTTATGTTTAGATCTTTGATCCACTTCGATCATTTCAGACAATGGAAAGATATCCCTTGTTTGTGGGTAGGAAGAACCAACATAGTGAAAATGGCCGTACTTCCTAAATTACTATACAGATTTAATGCAATTCCAATCAAAATTCCAATAACATACTTCACAGAATTAGAAAAGGCAATCATGAAATTTATCTGGAACCAGAAGAGACCAAGAATAGCAAAAACAATTCTGGGCAACAGGAATAAGGCAGGGGGCATCACAGTCCCC
>PVJO010006660.1:0-31046 GCA_004026905.1 Hystrix cristata
GGGAGATGAGCTGGTCCAGTGGGTCTTCTTCTTCTTCATCTTCCTTCTTTGTTCGTCGGCCCCAGTTATGGCCTTGAGGGACTGAGGTTGACATCTTGGGGAGTCCGAACGGGTGGCAGACCGGGACCCGGACGCACGCTCCGCGGCTGCGGCGAAGCTCTTACAAGCCGTTAGCGGTCTTCTGCCTCTCTCCCCAGAAACCGGTCCCTTCGTGTTTTTGGTTTTTTATGCTTTACATTGTATAATTTGTGCCAAAGGTGTACAAGTCTCACTTTACTGGACTTGTGAACGAATCTGACTTACAAACGTTCTCCTGGAATAGAACACATTCATAAGCTGGGGACTTACTGTCGTGCTAAGTATGATTTATTCATTCAACACACATTTAAACCCTGGATAAAAAGTAATGAGCAAGTTCAAGGCAAGGACCTCCATGGAATTTAAACTCCGCTCGGCGTGTGGGGAGTGTGTGGGGCAAGCAATAAACAAAAAAATAAACAGGCACTAGGAAAGCTTGTAACAAGCACAGCTGGCGTGAGGCAGCAATGGAGATTCCCTGAGAAGATGACAGGGCTGGAAGGATGAAAGATGAAGAATCAGGCAAAGGGTAGTAAGCAGGGAAAGAGCTTCCTGGAAAAGGAGTATCAGATGTAGAGCAATGATTGTGTGTCTGGAGTGTGGCAATGGCGAAGAAGACTGAGCACAGGGAAAAGGAAAGAGGCAGCTGTTCAACCATGCAGCATCCAGGGTCAGGTGCAGCAGTCAGAAAGCATCAGAGGGGTGACACATCAGATTGGCATTTTTAATGGATTGTTCTATGACAAGTGGAGAATAGATTCCAGCGGGGACAGGAGACCAGCCATGATTCCTTGTAGGGTCTACAAAAGAGATCCAGAAATAGAACGATTGGGTCAAAGAGTCAAAATAATTTTTGTGATTCTTTATACATGCCACCAAAATACTTTTCAAAAGGGTTGTACCAATATTACTTAAGCTGGCAACGTACAAGATTACCGTGAGGCATTCATGGAAGACTAGTTATTGTTTCAAGTATATTTATTTAATTAATTTAATATTTAGTGGTACTGTGTCTATAATTGAAAGTAATTATTTTTCTTTCCAAGAAGTTTTGTTTTCTTTGTTTAATGAAATGTATTACATTTCTTCGATAACTAGTGAGGTTTGAACACTTTCCCATGTTTATTTAATAATTACATTTTGTGTTTTGGCAGTTGCATGTTTTTTAACTTCTGAATTTTTCATTGGAATGAAATACATTCCATGTAAAATAGTAACTCGGTATTTTTCTTACATGTTTTAAATATTTCACCCAGATTTTTGACTTTTATTTTTGGTTTTTTGGGGGGAGGTGCTGGGGATCGAACTCAGGGTTTTGAGCTTGCCAGGCAAGTGCTCTACCACTTGAGCTAAATCCCCAACCCCAAATTTTGATTAAACTTTGAATGTCAGGCCTTAGAAACGTCATTCTAGGTAGTGCTAGAGGAGGTAAAACAGAATTAATCTGCACGTATGTTTACAGTAATATTTGTTTCTGGAAGGCAATGACAAATGAAATTCAGACGGTAGTAAACACATGGATACACGAAGAGGGCAAGGTTTTGAAGAAATCCAGTAGCATTTAAAGCACAACTATTTATTTCAAGGATCATCCTGGAGATGGCTGTCAGGACAGTGGATGAATATTTGTAATCATCAGCCAGAAAATTCAAAGTTTGGGCTGTCAAAAGGCATTGTGAAGAAACAAAATGGAAATAGTTCTGGCTTTTGAAGTAAGGATGACCCAGGAAGACAAACCATGAATCATATAAAAACCCAAACTCTCTGGGAACCTGTGACTTGCCTTCCTAACCTTGCACATCCAAGAGCTTGTATATAATAAAATACAATTTGCACATTTATGATGGTTGACTGAGCTTCTTGTACTAATAAGAACACAGTAATTATAAAATTGGTGTGGTTTTGACTTGTTCATTTACTGAAAACACAATATACCAAATAAGCTCAACATCAGTAAAAAAAAAAGTTCTGAACCCAAAAACAAAGGGCACAGTGACATGTGAAACTCAAGGACAGTATTTTATACCTCGGTTGGCCTCAGTCTGACAGAGTCAACATTTGTTTGCAAACGGATTTTAATCCAGTTCCTAACCAGCCAGCACAAGGTTGTTCCCCACCTGTGTTGGTTTGTCATCTACTCAGCAGCAAATTACAATGTACAGTTCACCTCAGCCAATGAGAAGAACCTCAGGGTCAGGAATGACACACAGAGAGGTTAATTACTAGTACACAGCTTGTCTGCTTAATTAGTCCAGCTCATCAACATATCACAAGAAACTGTTGTCTGCAATTCTGATTTGTTTTGCCCTCGGGCTGGTCAGGCCTTTTCTTGCTGGGTCCAGCCCTCAGTTCCAAGTGCAAATGCTCTTTCTTCCTTCATACGAATTTCACTGTGCCACATGCTGCTTAGGATTCCATCCCAGCATCTCCTGAACACACCACTCCTCTTAGTTTCCACTTCCTGAATTATTTTTTCCAGTCTTAGGCTATGAGCCCATCTCCCTCCCTACTTCTTTGCCTTCCCCAATTGTGCCTCTACTAGTCATCTTTGATTGTCTTCATTCTGAGCAAGTCTTTGTCCTCATCTTTATTTCCATCACTAATCAGTCATGTACTAACCATTGAGAATGTGCTCAGGAAATGTAGTTGTGTCTTTATCTCCCCCCTCTTTTTTTTTTGGCCCCATCTCTTTGCTCCTTGTTAATCAAACTCTGGCCCATTCCTGAGTTACTTTCAGACAGTGAAAGAGCACAGGACTAGGGTGAGGTTCTAGCAGGGTAATCTTGGCCAGATATTTAACTTCCTTGGCTTTATCTGCCTCATTTGCAAATAAGTGCTGGATGATGGGCTAGACTGCTTGCACAGAAGGTCTCCACAACTCTTCTCCTATCTAAAGGTACATACACTTCTTTACAATATGACTTTGCTTTCCGCCACCAGGAGACAGGGTCTCTTTCACTGTCCCTCAAATCTGCTTATTTAGACCAACAGAACATGATGGAAGTTAAACTGTGAGACTTCTGAGCCCAAGCCTCTAGAAATTTTGCAGCTTCTGCCTTCTTCTTCTTGGACTCTTGAGGCCACTGTATAAAGAAGCCTGGGCTAGTGTCTATGAGGGTGAGGGTACATAGAGAGAGAGGTCTAGCTGAGAGCTGTCTCCACTGCCAGACATGTGAGCGAAGTAACGTTAGACTCTCCAGACCCAGGTGACATCCAGACCACTAGACCCAAACAAGCAGGGTCCAAATCCCAGACAGACCACTCAGCTGAGCTCAGTCCACATGGCTATCCCAGAAAATCGTAAGCTAATAAACAGAAACTGTTGGATGGCTTTAAATTTTGGGGTAGTTTGTTGTGTATAATAAAAAAAAATGGATCCAGATGAGATTATGTCAAGATATCTTTTGATTTAAAATCTTTGATCAAAAAAGTCAGCATTGCTGGGGCTGGGGATTTGGCTCAGTGGTTAGAGTGCTTGCCTAAAAGTGCAAGGCCCTGAGTTCAATTCCCAGCACCAAAAAAAAAAAAAAAAAAAGTCAGCATTGCTATATCATATTCTTTTAAAGCTAATAAAGGCTTCAAGACATATCATGTTCAGTCTCCCTGTCTGCAAGTGAAATAACAAGCGATAATAATGACAAGTGATATGCATTGATCTCATCCTATCTCCAGGATCTTGCAGTCATTATTGCTAATCCTTACTAAAATCCTGCAGGTTCTCATTCATAGAGAGAACATGAAGTCCAGCAGACCCAGTGGGCTAGAATTGTTGAACTGGGATGTAAGCTCATGCCTCTGTTTCTAATGTCCATGTACTTGTAATCATATATCTCGTAGTCTCTGTGTATTATTAACCCTCATAATAATGCAATTGCTGTAAACTTTTCACAACACAGAAAAGCGCAAATTAAAAGCATGGGGAAGAAATTGTATCTCAAGTCAAAGCTCAAATGTGGAATTAATGTCTGTCTTAGCTACATTCTCATTGCTGAGGCACAATACCTGACAGCCACAATTTAAATGAGGAAAGATTTATTTTGGCTCAGTTTGTAGAGGTTTCAGTCCATAGTCGGCTGGCTCCAAGGTGGAGTGGCATGGCAGAGGGCTATGGCACAGGAGAATTGCTCATGGCACGACAGGCAAGAAACAGACAGAAAGGGAGGAAGGAGGAAAATATACCCTTCTAGGACATGCCCCCAGTGACCCACCTCCTCCAACTAGGTTTCACCTCCCAACATGACATTTAGCTATAAAATCATTAGTGGACTAATCCACTGATAAGCATCACACCCCTATCGTCCAATAATCTCCCCAAAGCTCCACATAAGAGCACCTGAGACTTTAAGGAACATCTAGACATAAGCTGTAACATTCTGACTGGCCCCCAAAACACTCGTGTGTCTCCCTTTATGCAAAATGCATTTAATCCATTTCTAAGAGTTGCCAAAGTCCTAGCAATTTCAGCATTGCTGAGATTTTTTTTTCCTCTTCTCTGAGATTTGACAAGTTCATGATGGGGCAGTAATTCATATGTCTTGCTGCCAGGTGGATCTAATTTGAATTTGATCATTTGATGTTAAATAGTTAAACTGTGTGTCTTAGTTATTTTTCTCTCGTTGCTGGGACAAAATACCCGACACCCAAAGTTAGGGGAAGAAAGGTTTATTTAGCTCACAGTTTGTAGAGATTTCAGTCCACAGTTAGGTGGGTCCGAGGCAGGGTGGCAGGCAGAAGTCAGCAAGGTAGGCAAGGAATGCAAGCAAGCAAGCAGCTAACCAGCTTCTTCCTGTATCTCATATTTTATCCAGGCTACTTGGCTTTAGGGTGGGCAGTACTCCCACCCTTAATCCTAATACCCTTAATCTTAGTGTCTCATCCTTGATCCCAGCAGAACCACGCCAAACCAATCAGTGGATTAATTTAGTAATCACACACTCTAGATCCAGCTATCTCTTACCACATGAGGCTTTGGGGGCACATCTAGACACAAACCATAACATTCCGCCCCTGGACCCCCAAAGACTCATGCATAGCCCTTTATGCAAAAGGGATTTAGTCCATCTCCAAGAGTTGCCAAAGTCCTAACAGTTTCAGCATTGCTGAAAAGTCCAAATTCAAAGTCTCCTCTGAGATTTAAGGCAAACTCTTAGCTGCAAGCCCCTGTACAAATGAAAAGAACGTTAAACACTTCCAACATACAATGGCACAAAATAAACATTTCCATTCCAAAAGGTATAAAAGGGAATGGGACCAAAGCAAGTCTGGAATCCAGCAGAGCAAACATTAAATCCTGTAGCTCCATGTGCAGCACCAGAGGTGATCTGTGGTGAAGTCTGAACTCTAAGGGGCTTGAGTGGCTCCACCCCTACGGCACTTCCGGTGGTGGTAGCTCCCATGGCTTCTCTCTTGAGCTGGTTCTGCTCCCTCCTTGCAGTTTTCCTCAGGTGATCCACGTTCCTGGCTTCTCCAAACTTCTGGGGTCTCCAGTGCACCTTCGGCTTCACCTTCACAGCTTCACACACTGCCCTCTCAGGGGCACACTGCCTGGCCTCCCAGGCCTTCTTCTGAAATCTGGGTGGAAGGCTTCCTGACCCCACAACTCTTACATTCTGCATGAACCTAAAGCCAGGGCCACGAGGATGACGCCAGGGTCTGCCGCCAGCTGGAGCAGAAGCCCAGCTTCCTTCTCGCTTGTCTGTGGTGGTCATGTGCCTGTATCGCTGAGGGCTCTGAACCAAATCCTGAGGACCAACTTCCCTAGGCCACCACCATTCTGGAACGTGGTGCTCTGGGGCATTCTTCTCAAAGCAAACTCTTTCACCTTTCCAACTCCAAGGCTGCAAAGGCTGGAGTCCTGCTGTTTCCTGTGATGTTCTTGGGCCATCTTTTCTTTCATCTTTTGAAATACCCAGCTTTTTCTTGCTGGTTTCTTCAGCAACGAGTCTCTCTTTCATTCCATCTTTGTAGGCCACAACTTTACTGGAGCTTCCTTTATGGGCAAACTCACAACATTTTGAATCATTCTGCTGGGCTCTTTGCTCTTGATTCTCAACATAAATCTGGCTAAAAGCCCCCAACAACAGCCATACCACCACCTCAACATTAGACTGCCTTGAAATTTCTTTTGCAAGATTAATTAGTCTGCCGCCCTTGATCTCAGTCTCAGGCAAAGTCTCTGGACACAAGCAAAATTCAGACAAACTTTCTGCCAAGTCATAACATACATGGTCTGGAGTCCAACAACCAATGTGGTCCTTCTTCCCAGCAAAAACCTCCCAAGCCTGGTCTGTACTGGCAGATTTCTTCTCAGCATTCTGATCTTCTGAGCTCTGACCAGAATCTCCCGCTATTAACCTACAAATGTTTTCCAGGGTGTCTATTGTAGGTGACATTTCCAAATCTTTCCTAACTCTTCCCCTACCCACAAGCCAGCTCCAAAGGCTCCTGAACCACATGGTCAAGTATAGTCCCAGCAACAACCCCACTTCTCTGGTACCAAATTCTGTCTTAGTTACTTTTCTCTCGTTGCTGGGACAAAATACCCGACACCCAAAGTTAGGGGAAGAAAGGTTTATTTGGCTCACAGTTTGTAGAGGTTTCAGTCCACAGTCAGCTGGGTCCAAGGCAGGGTGGCATGGCAGACAGGCAGAAGGCAGCCAAGTAAGCAAGGGATGCAAGCAAGCAGCTAACCAGCTTCTTCCTGTATCTCATATTTTATCCAGGCTACCTGGCTTCAGGGTGGGCAGTACTCCCACCCTTAATCCTAATACCCTTAATCCTAGCGTCACATCCTTGATCCCAGCAGAACCACGCCAAACCAATCAGTGGATTAATTTAGTAATCACACACTCTAGATCCAGCTATCATCTCTTACCACACGAGGCTTTGGGGGGACATCTAGACAGAAACCATAACACTGTGTATTCTCTTTTGTTGATATAAGATACTAAAACAAAAAGTCACTGTTATTTCAAGGCTAGATTATTATTAAGATCAGTGGTACTTTTTTCTTTCATTATTCTTTTGTTGTTTGTTGGTGGTTCTTCTCATTTTTGTTTGAGGTTTTCAATTGTAAGTAATACAGTAGTCTCTCAGTTCATGAATTAATTTGTTCTGTGATTCTGGGAATGATGGCCCCATTCATGTTCATTACCTGATGCAGAGTTCGCAAACAAAAACAAAATTTTGCCAAATGCTTCTGTTTGTGAACCAAATTATTCACAAATAAAAGTGTTCATGAACCAAGGTACCACTGTATATACTTTTTGTATAAATATATATATATTACAACTTGATCATTTTTCAATTGTAAGAATACTTAATTTTGTAATTATTCAAATTCAAGCCAACTAACTAGATTCGGTCCATTTATAATTTTTAAAATTAATTTTATCAGTAAAAAGACCAATACAAGTGATTAGATCTGTTTGTAGCATCAGTGGTAAAAGCTGCCTGATATAGGTACCACGCATGTCATACATGTACCACCAGTGGTTCAAGCAACTCTTAGCTGTGAGTCCATGTAAAAATGAAAAGAAAATTAAACACTGCCAACATACAAAGCACAGGATAAACATTCCTATTCCAAAATAGAAAAACAGAGAAACAGAAAGGAATGGGACCAAAGCAAGACCGAAACTCAGCAGAGCAAATATTAATTCCTATAGTTCCATGTCTAGCACCTGAGGCAATCTGTGGCAAGACATGAACTCCAAACCATTCATGTAGCCCCACCCCAACAGCACTGCTGGTGGTTGCAGCCCTCATGGCTTCTGTCCTGGGCTGGCTTTGCTCACTCCTGTATCTTGTCTTAGACGGCCCATATTCCTGGCTTCTCTAACTTTCTGGGGTCTCCATTACATCTTTGGCTTCACACTCACAGTTTCACACAGTGCTCTCACAGGAGCACACTGCCTGGCCTCACAGCCCTTCTTCTGAAATCTGGGTGGAAGCCTTTCCGACCTCCCAACTCTTACATTCTGCACGTGTGTGAAACCAGCATGATGTGGATGACACTAATGTTTGTTGCCATCTGGAGCAACAGCCATGCTTCCTTCTATCATGGCTGTGGTGGGGGGGGGGTCTCTGAGTGCCTGGATGGCCGAGAGCTATGAACCGAATCTTCAGGAACAAATTCCCTAGGCACTCACCATTGTGGAGCATGGTGTCCTAGAGCTCTCTTCTCAAAGCAAAGTCTTTCAGTTTTGCCATTTTGAGCCTGTGAAGGGTGAGGCCTTGATGGTACTCACATGCTCTTAAACCATTTTTCCTGTTGTTCTATTCCAAAGTACTTGGCTTCACTCTAATGCTAATCTTTTTGGCAACCATAGTCTTCTCTGTTCCATCTTTGCAGGTCCCAACTTTACCGGAGCTTCCTTTCTGGCCAAACTCAAAACTGAAAATCATTATGCTGGACAGTTTGCTCTTGAATCTCAATGTAAAACTGGCTAAAAGTCCCCAGTGGTACCCAAGCCAATGTTTAGACCTTGAAATTTTCTCTCCCACTGTGCAGTCAGTCCACTGTTCTATCTTTTTTCTTTTTTTTTTTTTTTTTTGTTGTTGTTAGTCCACTGTTCTTAATCTCAGCCTTCCTCAAAGTCACAGGACAGGAGCAAAATGGAAACTATTATTATTATTATGTACATTTTTTTTTTTTGCCAAAACATAACACTCATAGCCTGGAGTCCAACTGCCAATGCAGTCCTTGTTCCCAACAGAAATCTCCTGAGCCTGTCTTTACTGGCTGAATTTTTATCAGTATTCTGGTCTTCCAAGCTCTGACCAGATCGTTTCATCAAGTTTACTTATAGCATTTTAGGGCTGCTTCTCCAACTGGCATCTCCAAACCTTTCCAAACTCCTCTTGTAAACCAGTTCCAAAGACTTCTGAATTACATGGTCAAGTACAGTCATTGCAGTGATCCTAGTCCTGGTACCAAATCTGTCTTAGTTACTTTCTTCTTGCTGAGACATAATACCCAACACCCACAATTTAAAGGAGAAAAGGTTTGTTTTGGCTTACAGTTTGTAGAAGTTTCAGTCCATAGTTAGCTGGCTCCAAGGCAGGATGGCATGGCAGAAGGGTATGGAATAGGAGAATTGCTCATAACATGTTAGGCAGGAAGCAGAGAGAAATCAAGGAAGAAAGGAGGAAGATATACCCCTTCCAGGCCACGCCCCCAATGACCCACCTTCTCCAACGAGGCTTCACCTCCCAACATCACGTTTAGCTATAAACTCATCAGTGATAAGCATTACAATCCCATAATCAATCATCTCCCCAAAGCCTCACATATGATGAGCACGAGACTTTGGAAGGACATCTAGATATAAGCCATAACAATGTCATAATGGAGAATGGGTCATTATGTCCAAACAAGAACTTGTCAAAACCCATTTTTTTTCTTGCTCCAAAAGGTAGTATTTCCAGGAACTGATTTCTCACTGGGCTCACCCTCGAGGGAAAGCTTTAGGACAGTAGGTGTAGGTGTGAGGTTTCAACCAAGTACAGGCAGAATAAAGGAAGCAAAAACCCCATGCCTCAGTGGCTACATTAGCAGCATTACAAACTTGGCTTGGTTTCTCCTCTCCCTATGGCTCCTCTGAAAAGACTGTTATTTGAGAGCCTTTGCTTCTGACATCAGAGCCTGGCTTTTAGGTCAGCCCACAACCAAGTTGTAAGGATTAGAAAAAGCAAGCAGGTATACTTAAAATGTGTTCTTTTGATAATGGCAAAGCTAGACCACAGTGAGAGGTCTGGAAGAAGAGAAGCACAGAGAAAAGAAAAGAGATAAACTAAAGCAAGCAACAGCAAATTTTAAGAACTCAAAGGCAGGAATGAAACAATGGCACAAGCATTCAAGCCAAGTTAAACAAAGCCCATTTAAACTCTTTTAATGGCTGTAAATCGAGACTGCCTATTCTTGGATAATAGACAATCTTTCCTATATTTTAAACACTGATCATTTTAACCTTCTCAGGTCCTTCTTTCCCTTCTGTTCTCCCTTCCTTCTTCCCTTTTTCTTGGCTCAAACCGAGTCTCATGCTGTACCACTGAACTACATCCTCCCTTTTTTTTTTTTCTTTTTAAATTTTGAGCCAGAATCTCACTAGATTGCCCAGGCTGGCCTCAAACTTGTCATCTTCCTGCCTCAGCCTTCCCAGTAGCTGGGATTACAGGCATGTGTCACCATGCCTGGCCCCATCCTGGGTGTTTATTTTCATACACTACAAAGTCAAAACAGAAGGAAAAGAGAAACAATCTAAGTAAAAATAAGGTTGTGTAATTACCATGCTGGCTCAGCTCATAGGTAGTGATTCTTTCCCAAAAGTCACCCTAAAGAAGGAATAGAAAAGACTAGCTGTGTACCTGGAGGTTAGACTTCAAGTGTCAATTCCCTCTTCCATCTTTCTAGATTTATGTGCTCTCTTTTCATTTATACCTTTTACCCAAACTGCCTCTGAAAGTGCCCAGTATCACCTCCATATTTACCAAATTATTTTGAAATACTTGTCATGTTCTTGTTTGATTATCTTATCAGGCTATCAGCTGCTTGAGGACAGGGACTGTGTCTCACTCACTTGGTATCTCCAGGGCCTCAATGGTCCCTGTTGTATGGTCAACTGATAGATATTTGTTCAATTTTGGGGGTAGTGAATGAGTTGTACAAACCTCTTATTCCATCATTTGAAGCAACTCATTCAACATGTGACATACGTGAGAGATGTGATCCTCTATGTATTCAAATTGAAATCACGTACATAGAAAGTAATTTTCCATGGAAATAAGACTAGGAAGCTAATCATAGCTGACTCCTACACAGTACTTTCACCAGGCTGGGCAGGATTACATATATTAACTAATTTAGTCTTCATAAGCACCCTTGTGAAAGTAGATAATATTATTTCCCAATTTTAGCAATGAGAAGATTATTGAAAGGGTAAATTAAATTCAGACAGATTGGGTTGAACACTGTCCCTGACCTTTAGTACTGTCATTTTAATCTCTCAGTACCTCAGTTTCCTTCTCTATAAAGTGTAGGTAACAGTTATGATACCTCAGGAGCCTTTTGTGAGGATTAAGTGAGTTAACCCATGAAGTACCCACCCCTGGCACTGGTGAAATGCTGATGAGACAGATGAGGAAAGGCCTTGTTCTTCCTTTTCCTGTGCCATTCAGAACAGGGTGTGTGGGGAGCAGTGTTCACCTGACAGCTGTCACGCTCACTCCCTCATTTCCCTCTGCTCCCCTTTGGTCCCATGAGGATGGACTGAGATGCCTTGCCCCAGTGTTCCCCTGCCACTCTGGAGGTTACTTAAACATAGATCGCTGCTGGAGATGCTGCTCAGCTGATAGCCCCAGTTCCTGTCCCCTGTTCCTGCCATTCCCTGCTGCTGCCTCTCTAAAGAAGTGGCAGGGAAACTACCCTTGATGGGAGTGGAGATCAGGAAGGGATCTGAGCCCATTGTTCACATCTCCCAAATCCCCAAACCCTGGAGAGTCCCTGAAAGTGGAGGCAGTTCTAACTTTAGGCCCACCATTTTCCTGATATGGCAGCTTCCCATCAAGCAGCCACTTCTTCCCACGGCAGCTATCACAGCTGTGACTGTCCCAGATGTACAGTCTGGGAGATGTCTGCCCAGGCAGCAGCAGGTTTGAATTTGAACAAAGCAGCAGAATTAAGTTTAGACCAATCAGTAGCCTTAAATCAGTAGTCTCAAATGTGTGCCAATCAGCAAGCTCAAATTCAGACCAATCAGCAGGATTGAATTTGGATGAATCCCAGGCCTGCTGCAGCTCTGTAAAAGCAGTACTCCTCTCACACTCTTCTGGTTAGTGTAGGATGTCTATGCTGCAGCACAAGCCTTTTCTAAATAAAGCCTCCCTCTTGTAGTTCTGCTCGTCATTTATTTCTGGGATAACGTAGGCTTGGAAAGTCCCTTAAGTAACCTCAGAATTCTTACTATGAATAGCGTGGGTAGAGTCCATTACCTTAAAGAAAAAGAGCTGTAAATACTAGGGGGAGCTAACTTCAAAGAATTCCAGAGACCAGTGGCAGAAATCAGCAAAGATCAGCAGAGATCGGCAGTGTCAGTCAGCAGTGACCAACAGGGATAGAATGGATTGAAGGCTGAGGAAGGCAGTAGTAGAGAGCAGAAGAGACTGGCACTGTGGACCCGTGATGACCAGCACTGACCAAATCAACCGGTAGCATCTAGTGCAAACAAGGAGTGACAAATGGCAGCAACTGGTGATGTCTGACAGGTATCAGTGGACACTAGCAAAAGCTGCTGAGAAGAACTCCAGATGGCTGCCAAGAGTTAGCCTCAGCCAATGAGGAACTGACAGCAATGGCTTAAAGCCCCAGAATTGCAACGAAAGGCCCAAGGGCTATAAATACTTGGAGTTCCCAAGCTGTAACACCAAGGCTAAAAACCGCTGGCCCTCAAGGCCCACAGCCCTAGCCAGCTGCATTTGCCAATTTGCGATTTCACTCCAATCGAGCAAAAGAAACTTCAACTAGCAACACTGAGTCACCACGACCTGTGAAATGTGCAGGCTGGGTGGTAAAGCTGGTGGAGGGAGAGCGGTGGGGTGGAAGATGGGTATCACTATCCCCAACACAACAGAGTTCAAAAGCATGAACTGTTCAGCCGAGGCCCAGCAGATTCCCTCTTACATCTCCATGTTGTATTTATAAGAAAACTATGATCATAAGAAACCAAAGTTTGCAGTGTAGCTGTTTGTGAATACCCTTGAGAGGGCATGTTCAAGGTAGGGAGCCACTGAGTAAGGCTCCCTGGTAGTCACTGTGCTGGCCCCACACTGCACTGAACGCACTGTCTGAGGCCCAAGTTTGGGCTGCATGATTGTTAATAATGCACCTGTTTTATTAAAAGGTCTAAAAACATATACTATTCCCAAGGCAAAAAAGGCAAATAATGAGCTGGGAAGAGCACACGCTTTTGTTTCTTTCTTTCCTTTTTTATGGCGGGGGCGGGGGTGTGTACAGAACTCAGGACCTTGCGCTTGCTAGGAAAGCACTCTACCATTTCAGCTAAATCCCCAGCCCCTTATTTCATGTAAACCTAGTTTTCTGTCAAATTTTTGAAAGTGATCATTCTTTGGTTCAACAAATATTTATTTACCACTTATGTGTCAGGTACTTTTCTAGGACCTTGGATTACATAAGCTTATAAAAGAGACAAAGATCTTCACTTTTCTGGCTTGCAGTCTATTAAATCCTTCCAATCCACCCTCAATTCTTACCTGGGCCACTGCAAGAAGCCCCTACCTTCCAATCTGGCTCTCTTTCCATCCAGATTCCATGCAGCAGCCAGAGCAACTGCGAAAGAAGAAACCTTCAACAATTGAATTTTAAAGACAGAATTGGCCTTATTACTATTCAATAGTTGGGCAGTATCCCATCTACCAACAAACTCCACTGGGCATGGCAGAATAGTTGGTTTTTGTAAGCTAGGTTGAACATGAGCAAGGAAACAGGATAATACAAAAATTTAAATTAACATCAGAGTATTTCAGGTTACTTCCCTTGTAAGGGCTAAAGCAGAGGGTACTTCCTTATGCTGGCTCAGGTTGATTGGGACACTTTTGTGCTCAATCTTCTAGATGTTGAGAAACCTGGCACTTTTGAGTATTTTCTTTCAAGTTTGAGGCCAGCCTGGGCAACATAGCAAGTTCAAAGTCATCCTAGACTACATGGTGAGACTGTCTCGAAAGAAAAAAAGAGCTGGTCTTGGGCTTCTACCTAGCCTCAGGGTATGTTGAGTATGATTATTTCCAGTTTATTTTCTAGTGCTTGATTTATTTAGCGCTGGCTCTGTAGAATCTCTCATCTTTTTTCATGCTAATTGTCTCATCACTAGATTATCAGCCTCCTTAAGTGTAAGAATTCCTGAACACACTGGAAACACTGAGTAAATATTTGTTGAATAATCTAACAAATGAATACAAAAGAATTGAAGACTACAGTTTTAAGCTTTTGCAACCTCTTATCCCCCTTTATAGAGATGCTTAGACATCTTGCACTGAAACCTGCAAGTTGAGTGTTAGGTTTGTACGCATTCAGGGAAGTTGCTCAGAGCTGCAAAACTGGACATAAATGACTCTTGTAAGGTGTGTTACTGCAGGGCAAGTTAGAACCAATAAAGTTCTGATCCACAGAGAGAATGTATGATGTCAGCACCTCAGATTTGTTCATTATATTATTCTTGGCTTCTCTCCAAAGACAGCTACATCCTAAATTCTGACCACATTCTTTGTCTGCTAGTTATGTAGAGTTAGGTAACAAGATACAGCTGTACTTATTAATACCTAGTGCATTCCTCCTTCATTTTCATTAATAAGAATGAAGCACACATTTTCCTCCTCATATTCAGATAATTTAACGCTTATTCTTAGAACATGTTGTGCTAGGAAAAGAGGACAGAAAGAGGTACTTAAGTAAATTCATGATGTTAGAGAAAAGTGATCTTCTCATATATTTGTCCTGGGTCCAGGCAAAAAGATCAAAAGACTATGTTACATTCGCTTGTCATACTGTAATTAAAATCCATAATTATCCTTTTCAATTCAATTCACCCTCTGTATTATGCAATCTTATAGGTGTTAGGAAATCAACCCAAACCTAACTTTCTGGAATCAGTTCCAACTTTACAGAATTGAATGCTGTAATATGAGACTTCTCTCCCACCCTATTCTCACACACTGATCAAATATACAAGCCAAGAGGAAAGATAAATTTCACAAAACTAATCCATTCTTAAATAGCTTTTAGGACACAGACTGCTGAGAAAATGGCCTGAGGTTTCCTAAATGTCATCACCATGAATGAATGTACTGCTTTTCAGAGATAGCGGAGGTTAGAAAATTCTATGACTTGCAAACCATTATCCACTGCAGGCTCCACTCACTGGGTCAAAGAAAGCTTGATGTCAACATCTGTCAAAGTTCACTGGTTTGGATTAGAGTTCACAACATGTTTTCAAAAAGATTTAACCCTTGAAGTGGCCCTTATTCAAATGGTTGGCATCTTTTCCAAGTCCTCTAGCAAAACTTCCTTGCCAAGTTCACTGTTGTGTTTACACTGCTTTCTACATCAACTTACAAACCAAACCACCCAAAAAAACCACTCTACTGCCTCAGAAATTCTTGCACAATGAGTTACAAAGGGTTTTATTCCCCTTAGATCCTTGTACTATGATCACTTGAATTATTACCCTGCTGATAAGTTATTCCAAACACACATATATTATCATATGATCTCATCTCATCCACAAGGCCTAATTAAATTTTGTCTTTAGCTGTAATAACATGTATTTACCAAAACATACTCCTGTGAAGCACTCCTAGAACAATTTGATAATAAAATCTGTACCTGGAGTGAAATGAAGTGCAATTGCACAAACATATGTGTCTACTCCAAGTTATGTAATTGTGTGTGTGTGTGTGTGTGTGTGTGTGTGTGCTGGGGATCACAAATTACATAATTTTTTAATGGAAGCTTGACTTTGTGCAAAAGATATTTTTTGGTAATGTCACTGTTGTTACTATTTGATATCATTTTAAGTTTCAAATTCTAGTACCAAATTATTCTTTCTCAAGCATAAGAACGAACATAATTTGTGATCATTCTTTACAATGTATTAAATACTTTATCGTGAAATCTGAATGTGTCTTTGGAGCAAAGGCCTAAATGAAGCTTTGTTACAAACACAAATGACAGTTGGGGATTTAGCTCAGTGGTAGGGCACTTGCATAACAAGCACAAGACCCTGAGTTCGATCTCCAGCACCTTCTCCCTGCCAAAAAAACAAAACAAAGAAAACAAATACAAGTGACAACATAACATTGGAGGATATTGTGTACTTTAAATGAACATGCTTCTGTGTATCATGAATAGGTATAGAATAACTGTACTCAGTCTGTAAACAACCAACCCATTTATAAAATGTGCAAAAAAAAATGTTAATACTGTAAAGAAGCAGTAATGCCAGGTGCACTTTATATAAGAAAAGTGAAATGAAAAGAATTGTTTACTTGATATATGCATATAAGTGTGGCCTATTCCTTATTAACAATTATCTTACATTTAAAAACTCATTATTAAAACACTTTGGCCTTGATGGTGAAATGTTTGTTTTCTTTTAGGTAGGACAAAGAAATGCCTAGCATAGAAAAAAAAATTTATTTTGAGTATCTGATTCTCCTTACCTTTTTGTTTGCTTTGTTCAAAATCATTCTGTACCTCTATTATTTTTACCAACATCCCAAAGAAGGACTCACACCACAGAAGTAATGATTAAACACGGCAGTCGGTCTCTCTGAGAGGACTATCCATTTTTGTAGGCTATAAGCAGCTCAGGAAGTGCTGGGTGCTGTCCCACTCCTAGCAAAGTGGTCATGAGTAACTGCTGTGCTTCAGGGCATGGGAGCCTGGGTTTTGTATTCGCCTCGTATCAGCTGAACCAGGGATCTAAGCTTGACCCGAGAGCTAAACACAAGCAAAGCAGAGCGAATGTGCTCTATTTTGTAAGGTGATGAAGATTTTAATCATGCTTTTCCCTTTGATGTGTCCCCAAATCACAATGACAAACAAGACAAACTAAAATGACACAGAGGTTGCAAGACCACCCAGAGAAAGGCATTGAGCAGTACTGTGAAGAAGCCGTGAGACAAGAGTCGCATACAGACAAAATCCATGAGCATAGAGGAAAGCTGCAAGAAAATTAGCCAGACGATGGAAATGAACAGGGAGAGGAAAAGCCGAAAAGCTGAGCCATAAGCCTGACGAGTACCAGTTTCATCAGCTGGTGCCAGAATGCTGCCATATTCTGGTCAACATTCCAGCTCCCAAGGACTGGCTGTGTGCTGTTTCCTGTTTATTCACTTCCCACTGTATCCTCACAATAAAGTGCCACCCACCACTTGTGGCAAACTACTGTATATTCCTTGTCGGCTGAAAGAGCATAACTAAAACATCCAGCCATAAGCAACATGTAGGAATATTTTTGCAAAGGAACCTTTTAGAATCTGGATAGGAAATTTCAACTGTCAACAAAACTGACTTTGCTTTCTCATTACAAAGTCTTTTTTTTTTTAATTATGAAAGTAAAATTATACTTAATACCAAGGACTTGGAAATCACAGAAAAACTTGAAAGAAAACAAAATTACACTTAATGCAAGGAGCCAGAAATACTGCTGTGTTTATGTATGTGTGTGTTCATCCAAGTGCTTTAAAGCAAGGGTAATGAAACTGGAACAGTGCCTATCTTTTTGTTTTTCTTTTTTGAGACAGGGTCTCGCTATGCAGTTCAGGCCAGCCTTGAACTCACTATGTAGCCCAGGCTGGCCTCGAACTCGTGGCGATCCTCTTGCCTCAACTTTCAGAGTGCTGGGATTACGGGTGTGCATAACCACGCCCAGTTCCTGTCCATGTTTTGGCTGATGTATGGAAAGCAAAAGATTCTACACATACAAATGAGTTATGAGAAGACAGGTCAAGGGAACTTGCTTGGTAGAATTTATAGAAACAAATGAAACACAAAGCCCTCTTATTAGTCTTACAGTCTCACACTGGCTCAGGAGAGTAGAGACAGAGGGAGGATTTGGGAAGAGATTTTATTTAGAGAGACAGGCTTTTCCAATACTACTAGAAGAGCTTAGTCATATCCCTCACAGTTCGGGGTGAAATCAGTCTCATCTCATCTCATCTCAGGAAAAAAATGGTGTGACTGTTTCCTGTGGATGAGACCGTGAGCCACAGGAGAGGCTGAGAAGGCAGAGACTGATACAGTTCACGTCTTCCCAGCTGGCTCCAAGGGTAAAGAGACCTCAGGAAAGAGGTTGTGGGGTGAATCTCTGGGTTCCCAGCAGAGAGCAGGGGACAGCACATCATCTGCATCAAAAAGAGTTGCATAACAGTGTCTGGCTGTGGGCATCTCTGAAAAACCCACATAAGCACACAGAAGAGGCAGAGTTAAATACCTGCCCAACCCATAAAGTTTGAGGTCGCCCTGCAACTAACTCCAGCCTAACAACAGCTTTTCAGTGTATACTTCCTATCCAAATTCGTACCTCTCCTCCCATCTACCACCATCTACTTCAATCCTGGAACGGTCAAAATCCAACATGGAAGGGGTGGGGAAGAGGCTAATAGGGAAAGGTATCTCATTGCAGCAAGTGGTGGCTGCGCCAGGCAAGCAGCTCCTCCTCTTAATAAATCTGGAATTAACCTGAGCCTGGACAGTCTAACTGTCTATTGAAGCAGGACTGTGTTCTGCTTCAAAATGACCAAAAGACTATCATCATACGAGTAAGCAGCAAGGTCATGGGACTCCTCTTGTTTTTATTTAAGGAGATAGTAGATAAAACTAAAATGCTTTCTGATTACATTCCATGATTCCTACTTGCTCAACATGCCAGTTATACATGTATGCATTTTTAAAAAGTGCTCTTGTACTATACATACTGCTGTGTACTACACACTTCTCATTTAGCAGCACAGTGAGAATGCTGTACCGCATCAGTATTCTACCATTGTATCCTGCGACGACATGTACCTACTCTCCTATTGTTGGATATGTGAGTTATTTCTAATTTTTCACAGTCATAATATTGAACACAATTCAAAGCTGGCACTGTGTACGTCTCTGATTATTTCTGTAGAATAAATTTTTTGAAGTGGATTTACCAGGCCAAAGGATGAACATATTTTAATGACTTATGAATTATATAGACAAATTACTGTAAAGAGAGGCTCTATCAAATTTTCTCCATATGAAGGTTCATTTCCCATATCTTTGGCCGTACTAGTTAATACTACTTTTAATTTTTGCTAATCTAAAAGGCCCAAAACAAACAAAGCAAAAGAAAAACAACAGTTCTGTTACTTTCTCTCCTTTTCTTACACAGTTGAACATTATTTCCCATGTTCATTGGATATGAATAGTTATTTATGACTTATCTGTTCAATACCTTTGCTTATTATTTTAACCCAGGTGTCACTGAAAATAATGGTTTTATGATATTCAAGGCAAAGCACCAAGGGGTTGGGCCCTGAGTTCGATCTCCAGCCCCCACCCCCCCAAAAAAAGATAAAGCATCAAAAGAACAACAGAATTGGCATCTCTCAGTGTTTGCTTCCAATTGTAGCTCAAAGGCTGGTCTAAGTAGCACTAACCATGAATACAGCAAGGCCACCACAGCATGCCACAGCCCAAAGCTAAATACTGCCTTCAGTACACCTAACTGTCTTGGTCATTTGCTTCTTCTTGTTTTGTCTCTGTTCAGGCTGGAATAAGTACAGAGATGTAATATGGCCCAACAAGACAGACAACAGTGTCATAGACACCCTCACTTATCTCTATCTTTTCCCAGCTAACCACCCCAGACTGCCATGGAAGCATAAGATTACTGCCTGAACTGATATGAGTGTGCTGGGGCTAGACAGCAGAGACGATCAAGTGATGAATTCCAATCCCTTTGTAACATGAGCTGATGAAATAACATCTACATCTCATTTTTCTCTGTGGAGCTCAACTCTTCATGTCCAGCCCCTTGCTTTCCTAACTGGATTGGTTTCCCACTACTCACTCATTTAAACCCTAAATGTCAACCATTCCAAACTCTTGGCCATGCCCTCTGGGTCATTTTATAAGTTTCTCTTTTGGTTACAGTTCCCTTCCTACATATCCTTTGTCTCATCATCCAACTCAGTGCTCACACTTAGCTAAAGGGTTCAATAATGTCTTTTCAACTGAAAAAAATCCAATTCAACCATAATGAGCATTTAAATAATTAAGGATGCTATGAAAATACTGGGAAATTCAGGGTCTATTAGTTGAAAAAGATACACACAGAATAGCTGTGATATAACACATGACATGACAGAGAATGTGTAACAAAAAACAAAGACTCTTGATTAAGGACCATGAAGAAAGGTAAGATTAATTCTAGGTGAGTGCTGGAAAAGCACTTGTGAAGATGGACATTAAAGGACAGTGAAACTAGACTTTCTGGAGTATAAACTCCATTAGAGGAGTGTCTAATCCACTACTGTTCATCAATAATCATCAGCGAGTGACTGATCTGAAAAATAATTCTGGTGTGCTTATGGGGGAGGGGGATTCTTTGGCATGGAGAATAATCTGATGAAAGGAAATGAAGTACTAAATTTAGCTTTGTTTTGTGATAAGTGGTGTACAAAGATTTTATTTGCCATTCTTACATCTAAAAAATTCCTGAATTGATTCATTAAGCTCAATCATTAATATTTTCATTACTATCCCTTGTCATCAGGCTATAAAAAGTCTCAGAAACTCTGAAATTCTCTCAATTCTCTCAATTCCAAATATGCAGGAGAAAATTCAATACTAAGATCATAGACGTCTTCTGCAGGCTCCGTATGAACTCAGGTTAAAACAAGGCTTGAAGGGGAAAGTAATGATTTCTTTTTGTAGCCTCACACCATTCACACAGACGCACCAACATACTGCATGACTGCTTCCTGATGCAACAAAGCCAGAGAGAAAGGTACCAAACACGTCCTTCATTTCTTTCATGTCAGAAAATATTTTGTGCCTGTCCCTATTTAAAATGTACAGAATTTAAAAGTAAAATAAAAATAGTTCAACTAAATCTCTTTGCTATGTGCCAGGCTGTTAAAAATTAGTGAAGGTATAATGTAAGTCATCAAAGGTGATGCAAGGTTGGAGGGCAAGCCAGCAGTTAGCGCAATAAACAAACCCCAGGCTTTTTCTTTAGGACTTTAGTTCCAATAGTGACATGAATGCTTTTTCTGAATTGAAGCTGTATATATTCCAACTGTGAATTAAAGTCAACAAATATGTTTCTCAGAATTGATTCAATGGAAATGTTGACAAGCCATAATTGGGAGTTGTTCTCCCCATCCACCTTCCACACATACACATCACACCACCCTTTAAGGCTAGCCTCTTTACAAAGGGTTTCCACATAAATTCAGCTTTAAGCCATCTTTCTCTCACTTGTAAACTCTGCTCTGTTACTGTCCACGCCACCCATAATGCCCTTAGTCTTATGCAGCCCTATAACATTATTTAAATACTAATATCCTGTTTTCTTGAATAGAGCATACATTTTTTAGACTAGTGATGGTGAACCTACTATTTTTTATTTTTTTTAATATTTTTGGTACTGGGGATCAAACTCAGGACCTTGTGCTTGCAAGGCAAGCACTCTAACCACTGAGCTAAATTCCCAGCCCTGGTGAACCTTCTAGAGACGAGTGCCCCAATTGCAACCCAAAACCCACATATTTATCACAAAGTTGTCAACACTGCAATTAAACCTGAATACTGAGGGTTTAGTTTGGAAAAAGCAAGTCATACATTAACATCTTCTGTCTTAAAAGAAAAACACAGGAATATGTGTGCCATAGGTTCACCACCAGTGTCTTAGATCCTATACTTGGCAGTTATCATAGCAGACTGTATATCTCAAACAAATAGTAAGTCCTCAAAATATTTTTCAACTATTTCTTATTTTAATACAAATGAAAACATCACTCATTTGATCCCTCGAACTGCTGGGATTGGTTAAGTAAACTAAAATCATGACACCCTTGGAAAGGTGTATTTCTTTCCTTTACCATCATGTCTGTTAACGATTCTTAGCCTTGTTGCTTTGACCCCAGAAGTGTGTGTTCAAAATATTTACACAAATTCTAGAATAACAAGGCCAAATGCTCTTCCGGGGGATTCATGCTGATGTATAATAGCTTACCTGGCAGGCACCGGTAGCCCATGGTAGAATGATGGTTTTGCCTTTCTCTTCAGTGACTCTGGACAAGCTTACAACCAAGATCCACAGTGCCCTGTGCTGGTGCACCAGGACACAGTGAAGTAGGCATCGCCCCTCACTGCAGGTGAAGTATACTTCCGCTGACCCTGAACTGAAGGGGAGGGTGTGCTGAAAGGACAGCTTGCTGCAGATTGGGGAGGACAAACACCTACTTGAAATGAAATGTCCTACTTTTCATTTTTTCCTCCTGGGTGTCTCAATGATCAGTTGGTCTTAATTATTTTTGTTTAGAAGAGGAGAGAAATACAGTTCCTGATCAAAGTCCAAAGCTGAAACGGAGGAAATGAAAGCATTTGCATCTTCCTCTTGCTTGCAGGGCACCTGCTGTCTGGCAGGCTGTTCACCATGGCTTGCCTCTGTGGCGGTTTCTGCGGGCCAATCAGTTCCCTCCCCTGTGGTCAGGCGGCCACTCCAAGTTTCTCCCCGAGAAGTCCTTCACAAGGCCATCTGGAGCTGGGGAACATTTCCAAGCTTCCTGGCCATAACTATTCTTTAAAATCTGCCCACTGTTACCCTCACCCCCAAGCCTGGTCTGACCTCAATTGCTAAGACATAATGTACATCAAGAGAAAAATGTCTAAATATTTCAAAGGTGAAAGAACTGAAGTTCTTTAGTATTCTGGTATTTCACCTCACCCTGGACTCACAAATTGGAGTCCATTTGGATCCATTAGTTTCAGTGTAAACAGTAAGTTGAATAGCAAAAAGTCATCAAAGCCAAAAACCTGAGTTCATATAAAGACTCCCTTCTCCCTCCACCTACAGCCAATCGGCCCCCGAGGTTTGCTAATGAGACTTGACTTAGCTATTTTCAGCTAGTTCTTGAATCTTTCACCTTCTTCTTGTCCCTGGTCAAGGCACTGTCTCAGTCCATTTTGGATTGCTATAACAGAATACCACGGACTTGGCAATTCATAAAGAACAAACCCCTTAATTTTCATGGCTTTAGAGGCTGCCATGTCTGAGAGCATGACATCAGCATTGGGAAGGGACTTAATGGTGTGTCGTCCCACAGTGGAAGGCAGGGCAAGGGAACATGAGAGCAAGCAAGAAGCAGCCCAACTTGCTTTCCTAGCAAGCCCACATTCCTAATAACTAGTTCACTCCTGAGGTAACGGCATCAATACCTCCACATGGGCAGAGCTCTTATAACCGACCGACCGAGGCACCTCTTGCTAGGCTCCACCCCCCATCACTATTGCACTGGGGATCAAGTTTCTAACATGTGAACTTTGAGGGACACACTAAGCCCCAGATGCAGCCTCTCTTCTAATCCAGACTTCACCCAAAGCCAGGCACCTAAGGAAATTTGACTCTAAGTATTTTGATTTGACTCTTAAAAATTTGCTCTGAGTATTTCAGTGGTTCCCCCTCATTTCCAGTTTTTTCCTACCAGAGTCCTCAGCAGAGTGCACAGGGCTTCCATGATGCACTCTCGTCCCCCAAGCTCGTGGTCTTGCCCATCACTGCCTCTCGACTTGCACCCCAGTGAGCGGGTACAGACAGTGATCCGTCTCACCAATCTTCACAGTTACCGAATACTGCTCACTGCATGTGGACTGCCTTTCCCACCTTCGTTCACCCCTCGCCTCCCTCAAGAATCAGTTCAGGCATCATCTTCTCCAGTATGGGTTAAATGACCCAGTACGGGTCCCTGTACATAATTATCTTATAACTGGCCAATACTGTAGTGAATTTACAGCCAGTCCTTCATAGTTCATGGATTCAACCAACTATGGATTTAAAATATTCAAAAAAACTTCACCTGTACAAAATAGCTTTTTAAAATTTTTTTTGTTTTGTTTTTTTTCAGATAGGGTCTTGCTATGTAGCCCAGGCTGGCCTCGAGTTCATGTAGATCCTCCTACCTCAGCCTCCCAAGTGCTAGGATTACAGGCATGCGCCACCAGGCCTGGCAGTAAATAGCTTTTTTCTTATAATTATTCCCTAAATAATACGGTATACTATTTATATTGCATTTACATTTTATTATTATAAGTAATTTAAAGATGCTTTAAAGTATATGGGAGGATATGCACGGGTAATCTGCAAATACTGTGTCATTCTGGTACAAGGTGCATAGGAGGATCTCAGATACCCCTGCTAAATAAATGAGTATTTGCTGCTGAACAGAACTGTCATTGAATCATGATGAAGAAAAACATCTATCCCATGGTAGTCTCACAATAGAGAAGAACACAGAAGTACTCAGCCTTTCTCCCCTGATACTGTGAGACCCTGAAGGGAGGGACTGAAAGCACTGACAGGTAGCAAAGACAACCGCCTTAGTGCTACAAATGGAATGGCTGGTTATACTTGGTGATGAGAAAGAGGTAAACTGCAATGTTACTCTCAATACTAAACATTGGTTAACCTATAGTTAAAATCCTGTTGACTAAAGCTGGACATGGTGGCACACACCTGGAATCCCAGCACTCAGGAGGCTGAGGCAGGAGGATAACCTTGAGTTTGAGGCCAGCCTGGACTACACAGTGAGTTCAAGGCTGGCTTGAACTACAAAGTAAGACCCTGTCTCAAAAAAAAAAAAAAAAAATCCTGATGACTACTTGCCTCCCAGGAAGGAAGGGACATACAAGCCAAAGAAGTGGCCGGGGCCTAACTTACTTCCTGAAATGACCCTACCCTCAGACGGTAGACTTTTTCACCATTAGGGGCCGTCACTTGTGAGTGCCCAAAGTACCTCAGAGATGAAGCTGAGGTGAGACGCAAATAAAAAAGCATTTGTACCACTTGAATGATAAAACTATCATTATTGTTTTGGGGAACTGTTCGCAAATTGTGCCATTTATAATATTTATGAGTTGGTTTGTGGATGTAAGTAAATAGTTTTAAACAAAAAATTTGTATGTATTATTTGGTTTCTAAGAATGCTCCTTAGATACTCTGGGAGGCCCAAAACAAGATGCTAAATGTTGACACATGGGGAAGTGGAAGGCTTGGGAGAAAGCTGAACCAGACCTCAGCAGAACTGGGTGAGGGTGGGGTCCAGTACGGCTTTGAAGGTGGATACGGCTACCCTGGAGGGAATATGTTACTCATAAACTGTTTAAAGACTTTGCCAGGATGGCAGTGGCAAAGCAATTACACAACTGTGGATAGACATGACCTAATTTATTGGCCTTTCCAGTGCCTTCTCTGGAGCCAATGCTAAGCTGTGACCTATGAGTAAAAACGAGTTTTGGCAGCTGAGAAGGGAGACTGCTGAGGATGGAGGGTGGAGCCTGTGGCCTCCTTGACATCATCAAGGAGGAAGCTGCACCTGGGAGCAGACCAGCGTGGAGAGGTGGCCATACTTCCTTACATGCTCCTCTGTGGAAATATGAGGCCATTATTAGACACCCCGCATACATACTAGCACTTTTTCTACAGCAAGGAGTGAAGAACCTATAGCCACTGCTTAGGAACTTTCAGCAAGCAGAGATCCTCCTTGGCTCCTGATGATCCTGAAGAAGGCTTCAAAGCGCAAGCTCCTATGCTGCAAGTCAGCCAGCAAGCTAGGCCTACTGCAAACAGCAGTCTCCAAAGTCCTTCATATAGGCCTGCATGGCTTCTGCGGGGCGGGGGAAGGCAACTGCTCACAAAATACATGGCATCAATTTTAAAGACAGGCATTGACCTTAGCCACTCAACAGCCAGGGTAAAGAATTTCTGACAACAGCGGGATTCAAGGAAGCCAGTCCATAAGGCCAGGATCTAATCACCTGTGGCTATTACAGCATTTGTGTTTACTTGAACCCATATTCAGTGGGCAGTAAAATAAAACAAAAACAACACAAGTAAAAAGTGATTCTTCCAGTTGACAGACTAAATAGCTCCAGGGGCAAAAGGTCCGTTTGGTCCTGCCAAGTGATTTTAAAGTGGGAAAAGACTAGAAATAAGGTTTATTACATTTGTGTCAGGTGCAGCCCTCTTATTTGTCCTCTGCTAGGATCCAGGGCTTTCTCCTTCCAAATAGCAGGGTTTTATGTGAAATTAGCAGTCCTTCAACTCACGCAAAGGAGTGTAGGAAAGATGGGACAGGTGACGTCCATGACCCAAGTGCCTAGGCAGCCAGGATGGGATCCCTTGGTGCACATCTGAAGAACTTAAAAAAAAAAATACAGTATCAACCTGCTCATAGAACAATTAAGCCAGAATGTCTCGGGGTAGCACCTAGCACCAGCAGTTTTGAGAATTTCCCAGATAGTTGTCATTTTACCCAAGGTTGAAAAGCTGTCTTATCAGAGCCTGTGGCCTGAAAACTGTCATCACAGATGCTGGACAGACACATTAGATGTATCATTAGCCTTAGGGCACCGGTGAACACACAGAGAGAAGAAGCAGAGAGATCACAGAGAAAGCACGTGCACAACTCCCCCTGGAGGGGTGAGTCTTGGCACCTATCATCCAGCCTTCACTACAGTAGATGAACTGAACAGGGTGTAGACCCTGCTTAGAAAGTCCAGCCCTCAGGCCCCACCCCTGCCCTCTGGAGGTGCCACAGAGCGGATGCTTGGCCCTAGGGCAACCCATCCACATGCTAGAGATGCATCAGGTGACCTGGCATGATGGACAGGACCACGAGAATCTAGACCAGGGCGAGTCAACCAATTGGAGAATGCAGCAACACGATGTGAGGGAATCAATGGTGTCCTGGGAGGAGAACAGTGTGGGCTGTGTGTGGAGTGGCTGGTCCCTAGAAGCATCTTCATTTCCCAAGCCCTTCGAATCCTAGTACTAGTCCAAGAGTAACTTTTCCACAAAGCTCCTTCTACCTAAGGTGCCAGGAGTGATACCTTCTTCCTCCCTACCCAAAGATCTTGACTCCTGCATGCGCAACAGAGCCTGTCTTCATCCTTTTCTGGAAAGAAGATCCAGAAAGGAGTAAGGCAGAGAGAAGTAGCAGCATAGAGAAGCAACAGAAATATAGGGAAACTCCCAGGGGTGCAGAAGTGAGACAGAGAAAGCTTGAAGGAACAAAGAACAGGCTTGGACAAGAGTAGAGGACGATGAGAGAGAATTTTCAGTCAGGGAAGTGATATACAAACCGGCAATGAGAGGATGCAGAATCTAAAGGGTGAGAGAAGACATGCAATTGCCCTTCCCTGCTCTGCACTGTGGTGCATGGAGATCATCTCAGCTGGCTGGATTCCTCTAGATAACTCATCCAGCTGCTTCTAACCAGTTTCCATGAGAAACTGATAGGTTAGTGGGTAAGAAGAAAGGGAAAGTCAAGGTATTTATCCTCTTCCCTCTGCCTCATGAAGAACTTCCGCATATGGCTGTCTTTCACACCTCCAAATCCCTGGTCACACGTGGTCCCCCTTTCTTTGGCGGATCTCAGCCTGGCTTAGATAATACCACCTCCTCCCCTTGTCTCTTTAGGCATAGGTGTGCTAGAGCTGGCTTGTACTGGCTCACATCGGCAGACCGTTAAATGTTCAAGAATTTTGCAACTGATCGTTGAACTTGCTAGTTTGACATTGGTAAACAAAGCAAATCAGAGGGACCCTTCTCCAAGACAGCCAGTTACCAGTACGTGACTGCTTCCCATCTAGGGGTGGTAGAAGGGTCCTGCTGCTGTCTATTCCTCATTTGCCTCACTGCCCCTATTGTTTTCTCTGCTTCTTTTTGTCACCATGTGGCCGATTCACGACATAACCTTCTATTTTAAATACAGAGCAGTTTCCACTTTCCTGGTTGGACCATGACTGACCTACAGACAATGGTCTCTGAAACAGAGTTTTTCTAGCTGACCTGTGAGTAGGAAACATTAAATTCATAACATAAGAAGTTTTTGTTCTGTCTTCCTGCTGTCTAGCCACCCTTTTAATTGCTTATCCTTACGGTTAAGTAGCTTTTAAAGCAAAGTAATTTTGTTATAAGTTAAAAACATATATATTAGTTCTGCTGTAAAAACAAACTACTTTTCCTCTGCTCTCACATCACAGCAATCCACACGGAAGACTTCTGTGATCAGAACTCAGGTGGAGATTTCTCCCCACCAGCAAGCAGGCAATTCTGCAATGAACATCAACTGTACGTCCTCTAGTTTCATTCAAATCTGACACATCTACCTAGAGATAGTGTCCCCATTCCCATAGACTTAGCTGCCAGCAGAGAGCCCCCACGTTGATTTTCCTGTGCTTCTGTCTGACTGGCTATAAACCAAGGGTCCCACAACACTCTCCTCACCAAATTTAGGGTAACAGTTACATTTACTGGTTTGTTATAAAGAACGAAGGATAGAAATGAAAATGTTCTTAAGGCAAGTCACACAAGAAGGGGCATGGAGCATCCAGGGCCTCTCCACTGTGCCTCCCTCCACAAGTTCAGCCATCTGGAAGCTCTCTGAACCATGCCATTTTTGGCTTGTATGGAGACTTCATTGCATAGGCACAATCAAAGCACGGACAAAATGTGATCGGACAAAAATGTCATGATCTAGTAGTAACACACTAGGTGGGGAAACCCAGCAGGGCCCATCTGTTCAGGGCCTTTAGCATTTCTTCCTCCTGGGTATGGGACAAGACTCCTTCTGAAATCAAAAGTCCATCATCTATAGTTAGACAAAGTAGTCAGAGAATTTCTTTTAAAGTCAGTAGCTCCAAGGCAGGGTGGAAGAGAAGAAGTTGGATTATACTCTTTATGACCTGCCCTGAGGAAGAGACATTCTACTTCCTATGGCCTGCCGTGGGAAGGGAGTTATGAGCCAGGGAACATGATAAAAGTAAAAAAAATGGACATATCATATCACATCACCCTACTAGGGAGGGCGCTGGTTTGTTTAGAAAAAGAAACCAGATAAATGGTAGTCAGGTCACTTGTTGGAGACTTCAAGACAAACTGTCTACACTCAGTTGGGTTTGCCAGCTGGCATAAGAAATAGGAAGAGGAAAGAAATGGAAGAATAATCCATTAACTCTATACACTAATATAGGTATAACAATCATGTGTCTCTCTACAAAACCCTCTTTCCTACAACCTCCTTGTTATTCCATGAAAACTGATACTGTAGCATTTTGCCTAGTCAACTCTTTGTTGTTTTAATTGTTAGGCTGTTCCACAGTCTCTTCTCTAAAATCAATACAGCAGCTCCCCCTTATCCATGAAGGATATGTTCTGAACCCCAATGGCTGAAACTGTACCCTTACCTATACAGTATATATTATGATATGTACCTATGATAAAGTTTAATTTATAAATCAAGCACAGTAAGAAATTAGCAATTAATAATGACAATATGCCACTTTAAAAGTTATGTAAATGTGGTCTTTCTCTCTCAAAATATTGTACAACATTCACTCTTCTAGTGATGGTGTAAGATGACACACAAAGCCCATGCGATGAGATGAAGTGAGGTGAAATCCACAGGCACCGTGATGAAGCACTAGGCTACTACATAAGGTTACGTGGCCACAAGCACTGCAATACCACAACACTACTTGAAAACCACGTCACCTACTAAATGACTAACAGGCAGGTGATCAGTGTGGATGCTCTGGACTAAGAGGGATGATTCATATCGCAGGTGGAAAGGAGCTAGACGGCATGAGATTTCACTACGGTACTCAGAACAGGGCACAATTTAAATCCTATATCTAGAATTTTCCATGTATTTTCAGACTGTTGTTGACCATGGGTAGCTCAAACCACTGAACATAAAACCACAGCTAAATAGGGACCTACTGTGCATCACGGGCCCAAGAAGTGCATGGAAACAAATGGTACCAGGACAACTTGCTAGCTATTTGGGGGACAATCAATTTATATAATTATCCTACTTTAGAGATAAAATACATATGGGATGAATTAAAAAGTTAAAAAATTTTAAAGGACTTTAAAAATTAGAAGGGATTTATTTTAAAGATGAGGTCTCTCTGTGTTGCCTAGGCTGATCTCAATCTTCCTGCTTCAGCCTGCCTAGAAGCTGGACTACAGATGCTCATGCTGCCACAGTTGGTCTAGAAGTGAATACTGACCTCATCTGCAGCTGGGAAGACCCTTCTATCTTAACAACAAAAGGAAAAAAATGTAAACTGTGTACAGTTTACTACATAAAAATGAAGAAACACTGTTTTCAGATAAATAGAAGCTAAGCATAACCTGGAAGTTGGGAAATGTTTATGACCAACAAGACAAAAGTCAATTTCCTTAGTGTATAGAGAAACATATAAATCACTAAGATGAGAAACTATGCCAAAAATGTGCCACACTGCCTTGGTGGTCTTCAAGTACTCATCCCCCATCTCCCTCCCTTTCTGGTTTTAAGAGCAGTAAAGTGCTCAGAGCTGGGGATGGATCCTGATTGAGCCAAGCCTAATACAGTATTATAATCCCATTCCTTGCTTTTTTAATTTCTTTGCAGCTCAAGGAAGCCATAGGTCCTGCTTCTGTTTAATGAGACATAAAAGGGGGAATATGCTTGGATAACATCTAGAAAGATTTTACTTCCACGATAAAAGGAATACTTCCACTCCTGGATCTGTACCCAAAAGAAGCAGCTGGCACCACCCTTTCCCCTTCTTTCTGCCTTGAAGTGCCTGTGCTGTCCAGGGAAGCTGCAGCCATATCACCTTACAAAGACAGCATCCTAATATCCTCGAACCACTAAGCTAGCTAGCAGCTGCTTAATTCCAGATGTCTTGCTACGTCAGAAAATTTACCTCCAATTTGTGAAAGTTATGGTTAGCTCTTCTCTTCCTTTTGATGAGAAGCATTCTAGATGCAGACCTAGATATATAAATAGGCAAAGATATAAATAACAGGGCCGGGGATTTAGCTCAGTGGTTAGAGTGCTTGCCTTGCAAGCATGAGGCCCTGAGTTCGATTCCTGGTACCAAAAAAAAAAAAACCAAAAAAAGATATAAATAACATGCATAAATCAAGAAATGTGAAAGAGTAGTAAATATATAAAGAAGTTTAAATTTGCTGTAACTACAACAGAATTTAAATCAAAGTTGAGGATTTAGCTCAATTGGTAGAGTGCCTGCCTAGCAAGCATGAGGTCCTGAGTTTGGGCCCCAGCACCAAAAAAAAAAAATTTAAATCAAGCACAAGAAAAATAATTTCCCACAAAATTACCAAAGAGATTAAAAAAAAAAA
>PVJO010006660.1:31146-87545 GCA_004026905.1 Hystrix cristata
AAAATACTGATATATGCTATAAGGACACAAAAGGCTACTTTTCAAATTTTCCTTTTCTTTCTTTCTTTCTTTTTAGACAGAGTTTTATCATGTAGTTCAGATTGGCCTCGAACTCATGATCCTCCTGCCTCGGCCCTTCTTAGCACAGGGATTACAGAGATGCACCATCACACTCAGCAAGGCTACATTTTATATGATTCCATTTATATGAAATATCCAGAAAAAGTAAATTCATAGAGATAGAAAACTGATTAGTGGGTGCCAGAAGTTAGGGGGAGGTGGGAGAGGTAACTATTTAATGGGTTCTATTTGGGGGTGATGAAAATGTTTGGGTACTGAATAGAAGCGTCAATTGCACAATATTGTGAACTAAATGCCATGAATTGTTCAATTTAAAGTGGCTAACTTTACATTATATGAATTTTAACTCAATAAAACATTTTTAAAAAGTAAATGTAGTCAGCTCTGGTTTCAGGGAAGGTTGAATAACTACATTCTACCCTGTCTCTCTTAGTGAATGTAGCCACAAAACCTGGACAGAATGCACGCAGTGGTTTTCTGAGGACTCTATTAAGCAGTAGTACGCACACTATGAAAGAAAACAAAGTACCGCTGGACCAGCCATGACTTTCCTCTTTTTCTGTCTGTATTGAGGCCAGTCCAGAGTCAGAAGTGGGCATAGTGTGAATGGAAAAGTTCCTGTAAATACCCCTAGTTCAGGCTTGCGGAGCAGAAAAGAGCCTCCTGGAAGCAAGGGCAGCGGCAGAGGAGACCATCGGCACTAACACTCTGAGGGAAGGGAGACTTTGGAGCTGATCAGATGTGCTATGGTCCCAAGAGGATGTGATGGCAGATGTCCTTTGCTTTTTTTCCTTCTTCTCCCACTAGGGGACAGAAGACTGAAAGGCGAGCTCTGGGGAACTACAAAGTCCAAGGAAGACTGCTTAGAGAGGAACTCACAGGAACAACTCCGTAAAGCGGTAAGGGAAATGAGCCATCTGCCCTGGTTGTATATCCACTGAACATACCCTTCAAGAATGAGATTCAGAGAAAGACATTCTCGGATAAAGAAAAACAGAATTTGTTGGGAGTAGACTCATTTTAAAAGAGATAGTACTTCAAATGGAAGAGAAATTTTACCAGAAGGAAACTTGGAATGTCTGGAATGGAAAAGAGCTATAGAAGCAGTAAACTTAGGTAAATTCCATCCCTTGGTATTCATGGGGAACCCGGTTTCAGGGTACCCTACCACCACCACCATTGTGGATATCAAAATCCGTGCATGCTCAAGTTGTCAGGTAAAACAGCACAGTATTTGCATATAAACTACACACATCCTCCTATACACTCGAGTCATCTCTAGATTACTTACAATATCTAAGACAATGTAAATCCTACACAAATAGTTGTTATGATGTACTATTTAGGAAATGACAAGAAAAAAGCCTGTACATATTTGGTACAGATATAATTTTTTTCCAGTATTTTTGAGCCATGGGCTGGGAGTATCTATAGCTCACTGGTAGAGAGCTTGCTCACCATCTGCCAGGCCGTGAGTTCAATTCCCAGCTCTACAGAAAAATAAAGTAATCTAGTGAAGAAAAATTTATTGTGCCACAGTTCTGGAGGCTAGAGATCAAGATATGGGCAGGGCTATGCTCCCTCTGCAGGCATGGGGGAAGGATCTGCTTCAGGCCTGTCTTCCAGCTCCTGGTAACTCCTTGGTTTGTAGAAGCATCACGCTAATCCACACATGGCATTTACCCTTGTGCCTTTCTGTGTCTAAATTTTCCTCTTTTCATAAGGAAATCAGTTAGGTTAGAATAGGAGCCATCTTAATGATTTCATTTTAATTGATTACCTCTGTAAATACCTCTCCAAATGAGGTCACATTCTGAGGAACTGGGGATTAGGACTGCAACATACTTTTTGGTGGGGGGGTGCTGGGGATCGCACTCAGGGCCTTGTGTTTGCTAGGCAAGAACTCCTTCACTGAGCTGAACCCCCAACCTCCCTTTCTCTCTCTCTCTCTGTTTTGTTTTGTTTTTTGAGACAGGGTCTATGTAGTTCAGACTGGCCTTGAACTCACTATGTAGCCTAGACTGGCCTTGAACTTGCAGAACTCCTCCTGCCTCGGCCTCTGAAGTGTTGAGATTACAGATGTGTGCCACCATGTCATGCACTTTTTTTTTTAAGAGAACACAATTTTTTTTTTTTTTTTTTGGTGCTAGGGATCGAACTTGGGGCTTTGTGCTTGCAAGGCAAGCACTCTAACTGCTGAGCTAAATCCCCAGCCTAAGAGAACACAATTTAGCCTGCAAGAGTAAGGCTGGTTTGATATTTTGAAATTGGTTACTGAACACTGTGATATCAATAGGCTAAGGAAGAAAAACAACATGGCCATATTAACTGATGTGGAAAAAATATTGTATAAAAACTTTCAGCACCAAGAAATAGAATCTGAGAAAAGGCATCTGCAAAAAACCACTCAGAGCTAACATCATACCAAAAGTGAAAAGCTAAATACTGTACTTGGCATAAAGCAAGGATGGACAATTTCAACATTCCTGTTCAATGTCACGCTTGAAGTCCTAGCCAATATTAGGCAAGGAGAAAAAGTAAAATACATACATCACAAAAAGTAAGAAATAAAACTGTCTTTATTGGCAGATGACATAACTGTCTACATAGGTTAACTAAAAAAACTACCAAAAATTAAAGGAACATTGTAGAATAAGTGAGTTTAGCAAAGTTGAAATACAATATGCTGCATCTAACCCTCAAGGTGGTGGTACTAAGAGGTAGGGCCTCCGGGAGGTAATTAGGGGAGTAGGATTCATACCTTACAAAAAGGTTTGAGAGCACGACTTTTGGGCTCTTCCACCACGTCAGTACACACAGAAAGCACCATCTATAAGGAATGAGTCATTACTAGGTACCAAATATGCCAGCACTTTGATCTTGGACTTCTCAGGCTCCTGAACTGTGAGCAGTAAATTTCTGTTGTTTATAAATGATCCAATCTAAGATATTTTAGTATAGCAGGCCAAACAACTAAGACAAAAACTGGAACTCTTCTTATACTGCCAGTAGGAATGCAAAATATTATAGCTTTAGGGGAAAATAATTTCCTATAAATTTAAGAATAAGATCTTTCAATTACACTCCTAATAAAAACCTATCTTCACACAAAAAGCTGTACGCAGATGTGTATAGCAGCTCTATTCAATATCATCCAAAACCTGGAAACAATACAAATGTTCTTCAGTGTACGAATGGATAAACAACTGTGGTATCTGTAGATCCATATCATGGAATATTACTTGGTAATACAAAGGAATAAATTATTGATACATACAACAACTTGTGTGAATCTCAAAGGCATTTTAGTGAGTTAAAGAAGCAAATTTCAAATGGTTCTGTACTGTATGTTTCCACTTGTAAACATTCTTTAAAAATAAAAATATAGTAATGGAGAATACAAGAGTAGTAATCTAGGATAGGTTATGCTCTTCCCATTACTCTCTGCCCCATGTCCCTTCTTCCTTCAACTGCTGTTAAACGATTTGTTTTAAAATTGAAACCAAAGAAAACTTGCTATCAATATAAAAAAAAAGTCACAATGTTTTGTAGCCCTCAGTTTCTTCTTTCATCATTAGAAAGCTACCACACAGTGGAATGAGGAAGTTGACTCTGTGTAGTGTGCCGATTTAATATTTGAAGGGCAGTCTTTTAACAGGGCTACTGGCAATGCCAATAAGGAAACATTCCTGAGAAGGGGAGGGAAGTGAGCATACGGTTCTCAAATGCCACAGTCATGATAACTGCAGAGGAGCAGACCTGAATGAAGGGGAAGGAGAGAATACACCCGTGTATATGAAAGACAACGCTGCGGCCAGCCTCTGCCACTTCTTCTCAGTTTCAAAACACATGTGTGCTAACAGGGAAGAAACACATTTTCTTACCAGCCTTAACCTGACCTTCCTTTGACCTTCATGTGGTTCTGGATTAAGACTGTCTGGGCTAATGAGGAAGGAAAATATTTCCTAACTCAACCTGACCTTCTTTTGTCCTTCACACGGTTTCCCCAGATCTTTCTTTCCCTTGCCTTGTATTCCCTACAGAGTTACGTTCCACCTCACTAGGTAATGAGTATATACTACATGTAGGAGGCTCTCCACCTGAGATAATCCTTGACCAGAGGATTCAGGGTGGATGTACAATTACTTACATATTAATAGTCTAAAGAGGGAGACAAGGGCAGAAAAACGTTTAGACATTTTAAATAAATTATTTTTAAAAACATATTTGTAAAGGTAAAAAAAGTCAATAGTCTTTTCATTATCAAAAGAAATAGTCATAATTACTTTTTTATGACATGATAAATGCAAGAAATAAAATAGTAGTAAAAGAGTTCAAGTCCATTAAATATTATTCTCAAGAGACAGCAAGCTTAACAAGTTGGACTGTATCCTTACAAAATGCATATACACATATTTTAACATAAATGGTAGCCAGCAATTTTTCCTGCATAGGTAGATACTAAAAATGGTCCCTCAATATTCATTATTTTATTTTCCTTAGTAATAGCATCCCCACCTTTTGGTTGGGAATATGACTACCCACAATACTGTGTTCTCTATTTTCATGATCTGTGGAAATACCAAAAGCTTTAATGTGAAAAGATTCCGCTCATGGTTTTGTTACAAGCCAAACAGGCTTGTGAGGGAAGTCACTTCAACTTTTCTTGTACTGTGGGAGGTGGTACAACAGTGACTGCATGTAGATGCAGCTGCAAATTCAATACTTCCTAGCTTGCTAGTGCTATCTTAAGAAAGTTACTCATCCTCTTTAATCTTCCTCTGTAAGATGGAGGTGAGAAACAATCCCCTAATTCATCAGGTTGTTGTGAGAATTAAATGAGATAACACATGAACAGCTTAGCAGAAAGCAAGTGCTCAATATATGTTAGCCTTTATTACACTTACTGTTCCTGCCTCTTCTGCCCTCTGTATTGAGGACTGAATCCAGCAGTGCTCTACCACTGACCTACATCCTTAACCCTTTAAAAATTTTTTGAGACAGGGTCTTGCCGAGTTTCCCAGGCTGGACTAGAACTCACAATCTTCCTGACTCAGCCTATAGAGTAGCCAGGATTATAGCACAGGTGTGTGCCACTGTGCCTGGCTATTGCTAGATTTTGAAAAATAAAATTAAGATTCTTGCAATATCAGGTTTAGGATAAAGATAAAAACAGACAACGAGCAGACTTCAAAAGCTAAAGGAGTTATAATGCCAAAGGAGTTATAAAGCCCAAAAAGGACATTACTGCCTGGCCTTGGAATATGGACTATGTTATCACAGTAGTCCTATATGTATTGCCTATGGAGACCAAGCTACAAGAGTAACATGACAGAAGAATACATCTGCAAGAAAGTTCTCTCCTCAGTTAAAAAATTTTTTTTGGTCCTTTGAGACAGGGTCTCACTATGTAGTTCAGGCTGGCCTCGAACTCACAGTGATCCTCCTGACTCAGCCTACCAAGTACTGGGGTTACAGGTGTGTGCCACCATGCCTGGCCCTTCCTCAGTTTAAATGAATTAACAAATTCCTTGTTGTTGGAAAACACAGACACCTCAGAAATCCACGGTATTAATCTGACACCTTGTCACATGTCAGAATACTCAAACCTGTTGGGCACACCTGTGACTCTAGGAACTGTTCTCATGGTTCCTTTTACAGGCCACACAAGGCTGCTCACAAATGAGTTACATTTATATGAACATTTCATATTACAGGCTCTGCTATCAACAAAAACTTTCACTAAAGCCATTTAGGACAGAATATGGAATCCTTCTCTGCTGTATTCTCACAGCCAACAGTGTGTGGCACATAGTAGATTCCTGATAATTAGGCATTTGACATCTCTTGAAATTCTTATCTCTTAGAGGCAGATTTCAGAGGCTGCCAGAGGAGAGAGCAGGCAGAAAGCTGAGGAGAGATGAGACTAGCATATCTGGCTTTTCATCTTTGCATGATGTTGGTGCTTCTACAAGCCATGGACCATTTCACAACTTTAAAACATACAGTCTCCTTCAAAACTACGCCGCATCTCAAGGACACTAGCATAAACCAACCAGAAACAAATTACAGAAAACCTTTCTGGGCTGTAACCTTACTATTGGGTAAACATGGTCCAAATCTAGACATGCCATTTTTCAACTTGATTATACCAACCACCATAACATCTTACACTTTGTAAGTTTTCTGTAATAGGAAAAGCAAACATTTTTGATTCATTGATATCTATTCTGTGAGCTACTATGGTGACACAATCTTTTGGTACTCTCTGATTCAGAGTTCCATTCATGAGACCCAGTGATGGAAGTGGGGTGGTGGGGGCTGATGTCATATAATTGCAGTTTTCAAAGACTTATAAAAAACAAGATACTTACAGGATTACACATATAAAATATGTGTTAGTTTATATGTATACAAATAGATATACATACATATGTGTATGTGTGTATACATACATATATAGGTTTTGGAGCCAAATCAATTTTGGTTCAAATTCTAGCTCAACCACTGTGAACTGTGTTTCCCTGGGCAAGTTCCTCACCTTTGTTAAATTTAAATTTCCCTTCTGTAAAAAGCCATGAACAATACCGACTGCAAGGAATGATTGTATTATTCAATGCTGATAGATAAAATAGTTTTGAAACAGATCTGGATTTGAGCTGTGGCTCCGCTGCTTAACTTGCATAAGATATTCAAGTTTTCTAAGTTTCTTTTCTCCATGAAATGAGAATTAAAGAGTGTATCTAAAAGTTACTGGGAGGATTAATTAAATCTGTATAACATGTTTAATACAGTGCCTAGTGTACAATAAGGGCTACAATAAACGTTAGCTGTTATCATTACTGCAATAATTACTGTTATTATATTTAAAAAGCAGCAGTTAATAAATGTTGATGTGGCTATATCTTCTACCTTAGCCTCCTACTAATGAGAAATACCTAAAAATTAGACAACTAGATCAAGGGCAAGTCATATCTTTATAGATATTTGATACTGTTCGCTAAAAGGCTTGCAGTCTGTTTATGTCACTACATCATGCCTATCTGTTTCACTCCAACCCTCACCAACAGTCTTTTCTGGTTTTTTTTTTTTTTTTTTTTTTTTTTTTTTTTTTTGAGACAGTGTCTCACTATGTAGTTCAGGCTGGTCTTGAACTCACTATGTAGTCCAAGGTGGCCTCAAACTTGTGGCAATCCTCCCGCCTCTGCCTCCCAAGTGCTGGTATTTTCTGTTAGTCTTAAAGGGGCAACATGGCATCTCAAGATCGTCTTAATATTCATTTATTCCTACAAGAGTGAACATTTTCCCATCTGTTTTGTTTACTGTTTGACTATCTGCCAGTGTAAATGATTTATTTCTGTCTTTTGCCTATTTATCAACTTAAAGCTTGGTTTCCATAACAGTTGAATAAACTGCATATAGTAGAAACACTAACTGTTATATTTAATGCAAATATTTTCCCAGTAAGCTGGAACCCAAGAAGTCTGGAAGAAATGAGGGGAAATTAGGGAAAAGTTTTGTGTTTGGGAGCAATTTGTGGATGAGGCTGCTGTCTTTTGCATGGGAAACTCTATCCTTGCAGCCTTAACCCATCTCTAAACATCTCTGGTCCTGTGCATTATTGTAGTCCCGTGTTTCCAACTATAGGGTATTTCTTCTTGTCTTGTAGACACCTCAAGTCTATTACAGATGTAACCAACTTAATCAGATAGCCCCCAACTAGCTAACTTTTTAAACTCCCATATTTGGTTTCTTACCATCCTAGCCAAGAGATTCTGAGGCTGTTAATACCACACAGTCAAAGGCTCCCAGAATGTCTCAGCCAGGCCTCTTGAATTGCAAGTCATTGTGTCTAGATTTTTTATTTGGAAATTATTATGATCATACATATAAAGAGAATGAGCAGAAGCTGCAGCCAAGTTGACATGTTATCTCAGGCCCTTTCTGTATGCCAGTATCTGCTACTAAAATGGATGCATGTAAGCCTGAAGCAAATAAGTAGAAAAGTTCCATGTAGGCTGCCATCCAGACCTGGGCAATTAATAGGGGGCACCAGGAACCAACCAGGGAAAAGAAAATACTAGAAATTACTGTTTTGGGCATTTGATCAACCATCTACTTCCCTTATTTTTATATTTTATTGGTGACATTCTTCAAATTATTTGTGTAATTACTTTAATATTTTAGTCATTCCAATGTTGATTTTGTTTTAGCATTGTGTCTTTCCCTGTTGATGCTTCATTTAGTATATGAGCAATGTGAAATCAGAAAATGTGTTATAGAGTTCCTTCTAAAATCTACACCAAGCCAGGTGTGGTGGTGCACGTCTGTAATCCCAGCACTTGGGAGGCTGAGGCAGGAGGACTGACGCGAGTTTAAGGGCAGCCTAGGCTACATAGCGAGACCCTGTCTCAAAAAAGAAAAACGTCTAACCAAGTGGCCTTTACCATCAATGTACAACTCCAGTTCTCTTCAAAGTTAACTGAAGTGGGCAACGTGAACTACTACAGAGAACACACAGTAAGGCAAGCATCAGCTCAAATTCAAAAGGTCAAAATTCCCCTGAATAAAAATTAAATTATGTCACTATTTCTAAAACTATGAGAAATCAAATTGATAACATCCTAAAGAGAAGCTTCCTTCCCTCTTGTTATTTCCTAATTCGTCCCCCAATTTCCCAATATACAATGGGTCACTTAAACTCCATCCTCTTCAAGGACAAGAAAGGCTTTAAAGAACACATCTATTAGTGCCTTGGCAATGCTTATGTGTGGAAGCCAAACTCCATGTAGTTCTAAAATTCTTCCCTTGTAAACATGTGGGTACCGGTAAGTGGGTGTGCGTAGGTGTGGATGCACTGTTCTCAAGGGAACACACTGTTTACACTGTGTGCGGAATGATGACGACTTTTTTTTTTTTTTAAAGGCAGACTAGTTTGGTGGTTTAAAATTCACATCCTCAAACTTCCCATTTCATTCCGCCCCCAAAAGTCATGTCTGGGGAGAAGAGTGTAGACACTGCAGATAGGGCGTTGGGGCCAGGGCATTCTAACTGCTGCTACAAAGACGAACCAGGGTTTCCCAATCAGGAGGGTTTGGGGAGGTACTTGGGGGCAGGGATAGCTGCGAATAGCAGGGAAGAATCAGGGAAACAGGAACTCACATCACCAAGCAGTTGTTTACAAAGAAAACGGCTTTCTAAATTCCAGTCAGTGCCACAAATTGTGGGCTAAGAGTGATGCCCTGACTCCCTTCTGATCACCTGCAGAGGCCTAGGACGCGTCAATTCCAAGACGGGCGCGGGAGTCCCTTTCAGTCCCCAACACTTAGGCCACACTTCCCAGCAGAAGAACTGGTTAATTTACCTCCCCGTCATTATCTCTGGATTAAATTCGCTGGCAACTAATCCTCACCCACAACACCGCAGAGTAAAGTCGGTGGTGAAATTCAGCAGAAACTTCCTCCTCACAGCGCCACACTCCAGGGAACCCGCCCCCGCAGCCTGCCCGGCCGGCCCGTCCACCCGCATGAGTCTCCGCGCGCTCGGGCGCCCCCGCCCTGTTCCACGTGCCGGGGCCGCCCACGTCCTCCGACGGCCTAGAGACCCCCGAGCGCAGCGCGCGCCGGTCCCGGAGCCCGCGCGGTGCGGTGCCGCCCGCGAGGCCCGCACGGGCAGAGAAACGCACAGCCTCGCGCGCCTGCACCCCGCGGCACCCTCGTGGCCGAGTCCAGCCGGTGTCCGAGTGTGGCAAGAGCACCCACCAGGCATCCTAGAGTCCTCTCGAGTGAAACTCCGAGCACATCTCCTCTCCTGGCCCGCAGCGTCCGCCCCGAGCTGGAGCCCGGGCCCGCAGCCCCCGCACAGGTGCAGGTGCCGCGCGGAGCTCCGCCCCGCACACCCCGCGCGCTCCCTGCTCCGGGGTAGCCGGGACTCCAGGCCCAGGGAAAGAGAAAGGAATTTGCTGTGTACCTGATCCTGTCCTTCTCTGCCCTTTGCAGTTCCTCATTTCTTTCCAGCACCTGAAGGATCTTCCTGGCCTCTTCCTCACTTAAGCAACTGAAATCAAACCCCTGAGGAGCTTTCATCATTTTCTGTACTCTGTGTATGTTACACTTAAGTTGCTTGGCGCCTCCTGTTACAATGGCATTTTTCAGGACACAGAAGACTAGTTTCACGAACTTGATTCCATAGCCAGTAAGTCCTCCCCTTTGAAAATCTAAAACCACAAACGTAGGGAACGGCCCACACCTACAGGGCTCACTTTGACAACACCTTAATGACATGTTTTTCTCAACCTGTCCAACCGAGAAGCCAAGAGAAGGAAGCAGAGAGAGGAAACCAATCCTGTCTCCAGCGGGGCGGGCCCTGCCGCGTCTCCTCCCCTCACCCATATCCTCATCTGATAGTTGAGCAAACAAGTCTACATAATTCTGCCTCCGAGTGAGGCCTAGGCTTCAGTGTTGGCCACAAAGTATTTGCTTTGGCGGTTGCTGTTTGCTCTCAGAACTTGAGCTTGACTACTACTAATAGGAGTCAAAAGGAAAGGGATTCGTAATGAACCTCCTTTTCAATAATCGAAATCCCATAGAAAGCAAAATTGCAGGGCAGAAGTGTTACTCGACAGTATCTGAAAGATCAAGAAGGGCTAAACTCATGTGGCCTTTCTGGAGGGACCTGGCAGAAGGGCCGAAAGTAGTGCAGACTTGGAAATGAATTCTTTGCCAAGCTTCCAATCTCTCATACACTGCTGCACAATCTCCACCACAACTGGCCCTCAAAAGTCATCCTCAGACTTCGGAAAACCAAAAAACAAAACCCACTCATGATATTTTAGAAGATAGCCCCGGAGCAAAGAATGGTAGAAAGCGTCTCTGACTAAACCAAAATGTAATCCTATGAAATCACAGAAATCACTTTTCCTAGAAAGTCAGTTATTCCATGATATAATGAAGTCATGAGAGAAATTTCCAGGCATTCATACATATTTTAAAAATTATCAAGTCTTTTTTCATAAAACCTGTTTTTTTCTCTTGGCCTTGCATCCTACACAAATACAGCTTTGTCAGATGGAGTTTCCTGACCGTATTGCCTTAATCTGGTCATTTGGTAGGTGGCGGTGATGATCACTAACATTAAAAATATACTTCCACATGTATCACCTCTTTTCATGGTAAATGAGCACAATAAAGATTTTGTATTTGTATCAAAAAATGAAAATAAAAAGTGGGTGTGTATTGGCCTTTGGCCCCTCTACTCACCTTAATCACTACTTACAACAGGTCTGAACAGCCAGCCAGTAAATAACTTTTTGGTATCTGTTATCTGTATGAAGCAGGAACCAATTCTTGTCAATATTTTACAACACAGGACTCTTTTATAAATTGTGTCTGTATTAATGGTGGTTTGGGAATATAACTTGTGTATGGTGTTCAGTTTTTCTACTATGTTCATTTTCTCATTTATTGGGCATGCCCATGGGACTTTTTAATGTGAGTGCTGTTGAGTTTTTACTCTGTAGTATATCAGTGAACCGATTTCAGCCAACATTTTCTGGTATCTGTTATGTAAAGATATTGTACACTAAAAACATAGTTCTTGTCTTTAGAAAGTTTGTAATCCAGTGGCAAAGATAATATGAACAGAAAAATGGCTACATAATTTTTAAAAATCCCATGAGAGCATATAAAGGAATTAGTTCCAGCTAAGTGGATCAGGGGAGAGGATGTGGTATTTAGTTTGCAACATGAAGATTTCAACAGGAAGAAACAGAATGGTGAGAGGAAATGTATGGCAAGGCTGGCAGTGTATTGGATAGCCAAAGTGCACTCTAGGAACTTTCTCTTATTCCCCTAGCTCCTCTGATTAATGGCTAGGGTGAGCAAACACTGGGAACTAGGAAATACAGGGCACATTCAGGGATTAGTGAGCAATCTGTTTTGGCTAGAGTATACATTCTCAATAGAGACAAAAATCTTACTCTTTGTGTGCATTAAGCACAGATATATGCATCATGCCTAGACAGTTATATATAGTATATCTATAATATTAATATTCATGAAAGGGGTGATAGATCGGAAAATTCTAAAAAATCTTCTGTGGAGATAGTCATGAAAAAGTGGCTTAAAAACACTGGACTAGCTCAGGGGGAAACATGAAGAATAAGTAAGGCTGAGACCTGATTGTGAATGCCATGTTAAGTAATCTGGATTTCTTCATGTAAGGAGGAGATGACATAGGCTGCGAGGTCACAATGACATAGCTCGTACTGAACTTTGGGAAGATTACCCTTATAGGAGACAAGAAAAAGTAGCACGAAGATAGCAGCAAGGAAACCATTGTGTGGGAGTGCTGATGCAGGAGAAAGGGGGATGAGGGCCTGGATAAAGCAGTGGAAGTGAGAAGGGAAAGGAGGTAAGAATAGGAGTTGGTAATTCATTAGGTTTAAAAAAGGTTCACAAGGATCATGCAAGATTTCATGAGAAGAGTCTGAAAGGAGGCCACTTGATTTGCTGGCACAAGAAACATAAAGTTGGGACAGAGATCAACTTTTTTAGAATAAGAAGTTTGAGGGACCCGCAAAAAATTCATCCACATGGTGACACCCAGCAAATGGGATAAATGTGGAACTGGGATTCTTAAAGTAGGGATGGGGAAGTAGATTTGGAAGTCTTTTGCTTAAAAATGATTTCTAAAATCCTGAGAGTGGATAGAATGGGTGCAGCAAAGGACGCAGAGAGCAGAGTTGTAAACTTTGACCGACCAACCTCATTAGACATCAGCAATGAGTCATGCTTCAGATCTAGTTTGTAGCATAATAGGGTGTATTATTAGGCGATGTTTATATTGATGTTTTATATTGAGAAATTTACAAGGTATTGACAGTTGTCCTGGAAACCATATAGAATAGTTTCATGGGGATTATAAACACTGTGCTCTTCAAGAAAAAATAATTCTCAAAGATTTGTTTTATGGGCTTATTTAGTCAGCTGCAAGCAGCCATTTTCCATGTTATATCTGGTAACCCTGGCAATCTCCTGCCCAGCCTCCCAGCTAAAGAGATGCTCATCAGTTTAGTTTTTAATAGTAACAGTTGGACAGAAAACAATCCTCAGAAATGTCTCATAATCTCTCTTCTCTAGGCTGTTGGCCAAATGCCCGGCATAGGGCCCAGGTTTTTCTTCCCTGACAATCACCCAGCCAAGAGAAGTGCCGATCGCATGATTGAATGCCTCATTTTTGCCTTCCCTCCCTATTCCTCTCCACTCTCCCACTCCCTCTTTGGCCCCAGTAGGCTGCTGGAAAAGCAACACTAGAATTTAGGGACTTTTTTTTTTTTTCATAGAAGAGTATTTCTGGCCTGTTTTGAGTCTTCTCTTTGGATGATCCAGATGTCTCTTCTTCCAACACCAGGCCATGGGTGTGTTTACTGGTAGCTTTCAGTTAAACAAGCAAGTACAAGTCAGCTTGGATATAAGATGTTGGTAATAGGCCTTTATTGGTAAATAAAAGATACAGAACTCTGAGAAGTGAATTTGCAGAGCTGTTCATTTCAGCTTTCATTCTGAAATGAACACCTTTGCAAACTACTTTTTGGTATCCTCAAGGCTTCAGTCTTATATCCACAATTAAGACTCCACGAAATACAACAGCTCAAAAATCCATTAGCCTTTTTTCTAACTTGTAAAATAAGATCATAACAGAACCATTCTTATAAGATTGTTGTAAAATTTCAATGAGATAATGAAAAATAAAGCCATTATGAAGGTTACCACATAGCCAATGCTCAATAAGTCATACCTATTAATAATATTATTTGTGCAGAGTGGCATACAACTTGAAAAGTATTATTTTCTTTGATAATGAAAGTAATACTTATTTGTTAGGTTGAGGAAAATTGAAAAATATAACATAAAAGGTAGGTAGTGACCAAAATCTCAGGTTCATTACTAGAAAAGTGTCGTGTAAGAATGTGTCTGAGCTCTGCAGCTAAATGGATTCACTAGTGCCATCCCTATGGCAGAACACCAGAGGCAGACTTGTATGGGGAACAGACATTACTGGTGACAGGCAGGTGGCAGAGATACTACTCCATTGAAAAGTATGGAACTCAATGTTCTTACTTCCTTCCAGGCAGACAGCTTACTCCTTCCTCCTACCCTGGAAAGTAGTAAGTAAAGGTCAGGTAGAACAGTTGGAAGTTATTCTACTTGTGAAAATTCCCTCATAGAAAAGTGAAGATTATCCCCTTGAGAAGGTCTATCATATGTAAATGTAAGAAAACAGAAAAGAGCAAAAATGTTTAATATGTTTGTTAAGTATTTAATAATTATATTAATTAATATTGTATTATTAATTATTGATATCATTATTCTTGTGTCTATGTTTTGATTTATATCCATATAGTCCCAGTCTTGCATAATATTCATATTACTCAAGGATCCATGATACGTCATTGTCTTAAGGAGATCTATACAGCCACATAAAGAGATGTTGTAGAAGACTAGTTAGGGTTGGGGATTCAGCTCAGTGGTAGAGTGCTTGCCTTGCAAGTGCAATGCTCTGAGTTCAATCCCCAGGACTCCCCCCAAAAGACTACTTAATATATAGCTCCTCGAGTAATACAAATATTATGCAAGATTCTTAAAGACTTTTGAAGCATTTCGACAAGTCACTGAGTCCTCATGTGATAGATAGCCTAAATGCATGATTCTAAAACCCAAAATATCTGATGAAGCAAGGGGTGTCTCCTGCTCCTCTTCTGTGTCAGAACTTAATTTGACATCTGTAGCTGAAAGTCTCCCTGACACAAAAACAGAAGTCTGACAAAACCCAGGAACTGAGTAGCACACACTAATTGTTATGGCTTTCCTAGTCCTAAACAGTGGATTCTGCCTAGTCCACATCCTCATTGTAAGGCAGTTTTAGTGGATGAAGAAGGGAGGCAATGGACTCAGATTTGTACAAGTACCCAAGATGTTCAAAACTCAGAAAAAAAACCTAAAAGATTTCCAGATATTATATGAATCTATTTTTAGCACCTGAGAGTAGTATCTGAGGAAACGGGGTTGAAAAATGAACATAGAAGGCAAAAAACACACTATAATATCCCTAGTAACAACAGAACAACCACCAAAAAATCCTAAGAAAAATACAAGAAAATGAAGAAAATTAGAAACATGTCAAATGGGTAAGCAGAGTTCATTCCAGAATCACAAGGATATTTTAATATTTTTAATATTAACACAGTTTAGCTTATCAAGGCATCAGAGGAAGAAAAGAATATGATCAAAATTTGATAAAATTTAAGATTTTTTTTGTTAGAACTACATTGCATAAAGTTTTATTTAACATCCTTGGCAAACTGGGATTAGGAGGTTTCCTTGGTGTAATAAAGAATAGTCTGCTCCAGGCAATATCAATATTATAATTAATAATGAGTCTATTTAATACAAAATAAATTAAAGATACCTGGTATTACCAATATTGCTTAACATTGTTCTGATAGTGTTAATACAATAAAATGAAAAGATAATGAGATATAACTCTCAGATTAAAGAGGATGATTACTTAGAAAAAGAAAAATCTAAAGAAATCTACTTTAAAACTATTCAAACTAAAAGAGAAGTGGCTAATGCACTGTATCATTTGACAAATATTTCTGGAATGTCAACCATGTTGGGAATGTTCTGGAAACTGTGTAGATGAGATATTCCTGGACTCAAGAACATTCCATTCTAATGGGGACAGGTACAAAATAAAAAATTGTTAGCATAGGGTGTGTAAGTGCTATGAATCAAACAAACCAGGTGGCAGGTGGAAGGAGCCTCAAAGGAGGCTCCAGAGAGTGTTGTCAGGCAGCGAAGACAATGACAAGATGCCCTTCGAGCAGGAACCTGAAGGATAAATGCCTGACTCCTGGAGGAGTAGGAAAATGAACATACAGATGTCCTTAAAGTGGCTGGAGATTGAATTAAATATGGGTAAAGAGTAGACATATGTGCTATTTGTAAAATCTTTTGAACATACGTTGTAAAGTGTTTTGAACATATGTCGTCATCTCACAAGATGCCCCAGATAATGTGGTTTAGAGGCTAAAGGCATTTAGATTTGTTCATTCTGCCACGTGTCAAGTCCTGTGCCAGGTGCTTGAAACAGAAACGTACAAAAACACATCTCTGTCCTCACAGAATTTGCATTCCTGAGGTAAGAAACAGGCAATTCATATATAAGTAAATAAAAGATTTACCAAGTGTGATAAATGCAATGAAGAAAACTAGAAAGGTGTTACAATGGAGAGTAACTCTGGGGAGAAGGTGATTACCTTATGTGGAGTGGTCAGAGAGATCCACCCTGAATAGACAAGTAAGTAGTGATTTGAAAGGTGTCAATGATCCAACCTTGGAGCAGTGCCATGAAAAAAACTTTCTAAGGGGAGGCAAGCACCAAGATGCTGAGGTGGAGAAATGTGCTTTTTGGGCTGATGTCTCTGGAAGATGTTGTAAATACAGGGAAAGACATAGAAGCAGGCACAGACTTGATAAGGAGGCTAAGCCAAGGCCAGAGAGGTTAGATCTTGTTTGAAGGCATGAGCTTGGAGCCAGGAGTCCTTGGTTCAAGCTCTGGCTACCACTTGGGTGGTCATTTCACCTCCTCATCTGTGAAGCAAGGGTAATAATAGTGCACACTTCATAAGGTTGTAGAATTAAATCTGATAATGTATGAGAAGTGCTTCTTATATAGTAAGCCAGACAGAGAAAGAGAGACAGAGAATCATTTCCCCCAGTAAGATGGCCAGCGGATTCTGCCCAACTGTCCTTCTCATACCTAAGGTGAGGTGAGAAGGGGTTTCCAGACATCATGTCTTTTCGAATCATTTGTGACATAAGAGTTAAAAATGTTTTAAATTGAAAATATGGTATGATGACACCAAAGTAGAAAAAAAAGATATTATAATCCTACTATCTTAATGCAAGGACTATTTCCACATTTGAATACCATTCTAAATTTCTTGTGTGTGCGTGTGTGTGCGTGTGTGTGTGTGTGTGTGTGTGTGCAGTGAATGAGAATGAAAGTTACATTTTCCTTTCCTCATCTACAGGTGCACAACAACTCTCTGCAACCTCCAATTAACAGGATCATCGCAATTAGTACACCACTTACGTCTAATCAAATGGTGGCTCAAATTAAGCCAGAAGTTTTTGTTTTTTTCCACTGTGCAGTTATTTTGTATGTTTGGATTTTTTCTCATTTTGATTCAAAAACCTAGATTTTACAACTAGATAAAAATGTTATTTGTCTAATGTGACTAGACTACTGTCCTGTATATAGCTACGGTTGTTGTCACAGCTGGGTAGACATATATTCCAAACACATATTCACAACACAGTTGTAATCATGATTATGAGTATTTTGATAAAGGCTTTAATATTATTACTGAAAGACCCCTGTAGATTCACAATCTAGCTGGATTTTTTTTTTTTTTTTTTTTTTTTTTTTTTTTTTTTTTTTTTTTTTTTGGTGCTGGGGATCGAACTCAGGGCCTTGTGCTTGCAAGGCGAGCACTCTAACCACTGAGCTAAATCCCCAGCCCCGATTTTTAAAGTTTTGAGGTTTTTAAAAGAACTTTAAAGCATTTTAGAGAATAAGACTATTGATGTCCTTGCATATTATCTCAGTAGCCACTCTAGCATTTTACAGAATTCATTCTTTGGACATTCTTCCTGATGGTGATTCTATTGCTATGTTATTGCCTTTTTTTCAGGAAATAGTAATCTTTCAATAACAATCCTTGTGTGTACATCGAGTAACACCTTGAAGATAAATCTTTCCTTGTTGTTTTTGTTGTTGGGAAATCCTCTCGTCTGTAGGGAGAGTAGGACAAGAGCACCCATGATGCTGATAGCTGGAGGGAAGACTTAGCGGTAAGTCACTTCTTCAAAATTAAAGGCTTCTATTTGTTTATTTCCATAACACTAATCCATTGAACTGGACTTTGTTCTTTGAATCCAGGAGATTGTCATCTGAATAAGGTGGAAAATACAAGGTTGGTGTACTTTTCTACTTCTTCTCTATTGCTTGGATATGTGGGGGAAAGTAGACTAGGAAGATTGAAAGGAAACTCAAACAGGAGAGCTCAGATTCTTCCATGCTTCACAGAAATGTCCACTCAGAATCAAAGGAGTGAGATGGAATTGTATGTTTTCCTTTCTCCATCCACAGTCTTAGCAGTGGTGCACAACAGCCTCTTTTAAAGCCTGAATTTTAAAATAGATTAAATTGTTATCTACTTAATGTGCCTAGCACAGTACCAAGATTATAGTTCTTCAAAACTTGTACTGTGATTTACGTAGGCAAATTTCCACTAAATATAATTTGCTAATTTCATTTCTCATTCCTAAATTCATTATCAAGACCAAACTCGTGTCTTTTTGGGCAGACTTTAAGCAGAACTAACTAATCAAAGCCTTTCTAACTTCCTGCATAACTTCATTTGGAAGTATTCTAAGGACTGTGCTTTTTGATTCTTTGTTTCCTTTACCACTCACTTATTGTCATATGAGGCATGCTTCAAACAATACCTAAACCACACATATGGCAGTATTCTAGATGTCACCTGTTCTATGGCACACAATAGTTTTCCCTGGTTATATTTGCTGCTTAGCATAGTTAAAAGTGACAAAGTGGGTCACAAATAAAGTATTATCCACCACTATCAGACAGGATAATGATACTTGATCCTTTAGGTAAAAGCAGTTCAGGGGTGGGGATTTAGCTCAATGGTAGAACGCTCGCCTAGCAAGCACAAGGCCCTGAATTCGATCCCCAGCAATCCCAGAAAAAAAAAAGTAAAAGCAGTTCAAAGAACGTGTAAAGTTTCATAAAAGCATGGAGAAGCATACTAAGTCCTGTAGTTGAGCCTGCAGATCTGCAAGAATCATCCACAAGACAGGAGCTTCCTCAGGTAAAAAATTATTCATACTGAAGGTAAAAATATGTCCTATATGCTTGCTGTCCCTAAATTGGAATGTCTGAGCATTAATTGAGCATAAGCGACTAGTCTCTTGGAATAGAATAACTTCTAATAGACTACAATAGGTCTCGGTGAATCCTATTAAACTAATTACTGTATTGATGAAAATAATCAGGGGTTTAATTAACTTTATGTTAGAATACCAATAGTCACACGACGATGTGTATTATACCAGACTTTCTTCTGGTCTAGTGGTCGACTAACTACACAAACTTTTTTATTAATAGCATATTTCAGCTAATAATCACAGAGGGGGATGCCCTTAACATATTAAGGATGCAAACTAGGGGTAGTATTCCCAAGGCTAAGAAATTGTCATACAAATTTACAACCACACTAGGCGCAATCCAAGGTTACAAAAGATTTATGTAATAGCAGATACCCTTATATTTCTGTTTTGTAAATTAAAATCTTAAGTACTGGAACTCAATATTTTCCCTTAAAACTGTACTCTGATCATTGCAAATCTTTAGATATGACAAATAGCAAAAGCTATGGAAACTTTGACCTTTGATCTTCTTTTGGTGTAAATATTTGAACACGAAGTGGTACATTCTTTACATTTCTCTCCTGTTTGTTTTTAAGGCTAGTCCAGCTACCCAGCAACCGTTTAATGTTGCTCTTATAAAACACCACTTCTTGGGTCCTGTATCCATTTCAAATTCAGTCATTCATTCATTCATTCTGGGTTTTGATTAATTCATTTAGAGTTATTTTTGTTCATTCTTTCATTTAACACATGCATACTGGGTACTTGCCACGTACCAGGAACTGTTTTAGGGATGGTCTTTACTTCTCTATTCTAATTATTCCCTTGTTGTTTGCCTTTATATCCTGTGCCTCTTTTCTCTGTTTTGTTTTGTTTTTTGAGACAGGGTCTCACTGTGCAGTTCAGGCTGGCCTTAAACTCACTATGTAGCCCAGGCTGGCTTCAAACTCACAGTGATCCTCCCACCTCAGCCTCCCAAGTGCTGGGATTACGGGCGTGCACTACCAAGCCTGGCTTGCACCTCTCTTTTTAGAATGCCTTCTATATAGATTTAGGTTAACCAGCAATTTTCTAGAAATAGATTACATGAGCCAGAGAGATGTTTTCCTGTGTAACTCACTGTCCTTCTTGGGCATATAATTCAGTAAAACTGTTATTGACATAAAGTGGTTCATATGGAATTTGAAGGATGAGAAGATAAAGTAAAAACCCAACAGATATTGTGAACACTATACAAATCATATATAAATTCCTAGATTGGTTTAAAAACCAAATTTCCACATGTGTAGGGTTTCCGTTGGAGATGCTTAAAAGGTTTTGGAACTAGATAGAGGGAGTAGTTGTACATTGTGAGTGTGCTAAATGCCATTGAATTTTTCACTTTAAAATAATTCTATGTTATGTGACTTGTACTCCAATAAAGCATTTTAAATCGTATTTCACTGTTTTTATCTCTGTTGATAAAATTGTCAACTTATCCATCTTCATACCAGTAGTCTACTGAATAATACAAATATAATCTGAGTATATTAAGTGTAATGGCATCATTAACTCAATCTTCTCAAAACATGAAGCTTAGGTTTAGTTCACCGGGAAAATTAAGCCAGAGAGCTATAAACACTTGTAAGACACAACCACTGTGTTCTGTTCTAATTTCTAACTTGTTTGTGCCACATGACTCTTGAGTGCTGTAACAAGCAGGGTGTCCACCTGTGGGTGGAGAGCAGTTTGTAATGAGCACCTAGTGATTATGAGAAGGAAGACTTCCTCACAGACTGACCTGGAGGAAAGAAAGGTCATTTCCGGGAGAACCACGTGCAGAGTTCAGAGACCAGAGGGGAAAAACTCTGCTGGGAGTTTGGAATGAGGTTGGGGAAGCACACATGCTATTCCCTGTAAGTAAATATACACTAGAGACGAATCTAGTGGTCTAGATCAGAAGGGATATGCTGATGGTAGGCAGTCTGTTTTAGATTTTTGGAGAGATGCGGTTATTTTTGCTAAATGTGCTGAATAATTTTGCTGATTAAAGAATACTTGTTTTCCTTTTCGGTCATTCTCCCTTCATTGCCCTATCTGATCTTTTGGTATTTTCTGTATTTACTTTATGTGTATTATTATTGTGAATTAGAACTCAGACTTTCCTACTGAGAGAGGTGAACCATCCTCTTTTTTAATAAGAGAATGTCCTGATTTATAGATGACACAATCATGGTGGAGTGGACACCAATGGGAATGTTGAGAAGAGGGCTTTTAAAGAAGGTGACCTTGAAGGAAGATAGCTAGAAAAATGATCTGGGGTGGATTTGGAAGTCAAGGAATATGCCAGTACCTCAGGGACCTGAGACCCCAGGGCCACAGGGCAGAAGGCGATACAGGAAGCAGTCACCATGTAAGGTCAAAGAAGAGGCCATGAGCACAAAATCAGTTTTCGGTTAAAGAGGGAAGGAACATTCAAAGAAAGGTGTGTAAATTTATAGAAAGTTATGTTAAAATTAGTAATAATTCCAGGGGCCATAAAATAAACACTAGAGAAATAGGTTGAGTCGCATGGAGCTGAGTTGGGTGGGATCAACTTGGAAGAGACTGAGAATAAAGGAGATGTCAGTGAAGGTTTCCCATGAGTGAGATGACAGGGATTGGAATGGGGCTTGTGTAGTAGTAAATAATTTCTGGGACGAGAAACCAATCATCTCCCAAATTCCAGACAGAAATGGACTGTGATGGTGTGAGACAACTTCAGTGGGGAATTCAAGGTAAAGAAACTTTGACTGCTAATTAATTTTCTCCTTCGTTTCCAGAACAGATTGGTCACAAAGGCAGCAACCCTGCTGCTCGAGTTTGTCTCATCCTGCAGAGTCTCAGTGTCTGAGAAGCGCTGGCCTGAGGTTTACAGGTGAAAGTCATAGAAAATAGGTAGCGTATAGAACGGGACGCTAATCTTACAAAAACTAAACTGTCTGGTATAGTAGTTTTGTTTTTGCTCTAACTCTCCCTGTTTTGTACTCCCCAATCTCCTCGAATGTCTTTTTCTCTGACTCATCCCAAGGCTTGGCTTGACTTTACTTCCTTTACAAAATCCTTTGTCCAACCCACCTGCCCTGCTTTTCCAAAAGCTTTTTTTTTTTTTTTGCATCTGTTAACCAGTCCCATACAGATGAATATCTAATTATTCACATTTTAAAGATTATTTTTCAAATATTTTAAATTCAGACTTTCTCTTAAGATTGTGAACTCCTGAATTTTAAGCCTTTTAGAGACAGCATTTCATCCTAAAGTCTCAGCTGAGATTTGCTTTGTGTGTGACATCTTTCCTCACCCCTCCCCTTATGATTCATCCCTGCCTGGTGACAGCCTCCTTCAATCCTCATTTATGCACACAGACTTTTCTCTTGGCGTCGGAACTCTTCACAGCACTCTTTATTCACACACTCTCTCCCTTAGCTAGAGAGAAACTCTGTGAAGTTGCTGGTACCCTACATTCATTATTTTTATTAAACTCATACACTCTGCTCCAGATTCAGTTTCTTTATACCACTTAGAGCTTTTTAAAGTTTAGATGCCATTGGGTGTATTTCCATTTTCCCTCAGAGACTACAGAGATCTTACATGCAGGCTTTTCATTCTGGCCACCTAAGGGTCATCGAATTGAGGCTCCAGAGAAGTAAGAGATATTAAGAGGTCTAAAAATAGAAAAATAGAAATCCTTTGACACATGAATCTGAGAATGAACAGAAGCACATCAGCTGTGCTAGACAATAGACTGATACTACACAAATATGAAACACTACTCATGAAAATATCACTGTCCAACATAAGATGTTAGAAAAAGAGAGGAAGAAATTCATTTTTCTTTGTCCCTTTTATCACCCACTTGTCACTTATACATCTTGAGGAGCTGAGGAACTAAAAGGTGGAAGAAAGAATTCTAGCATCCTGTGCTGGGAATACTCAGTTTTAACAATGAGATCCAGTTTATTTTAAAAACTTATTTGGACCTATATTTACTACTTGTCTTTTGGTTTTTAGTTGAGAAGATTATATGGAGTCAACTGGAAAAGAATATATCATTTTTCCTCACTTAATGCACTAAACACCCTTCCAGTAAAAAACTCTTGCTTTGATATATGACTATCAGAGCACAAAAGCATTGGAAACTATGTCATTACTGGTACTTACATATGGGCAGCCGGGAATGACGTGACTGGCATGGTGGCTCCAGAATGTGCTAACGATAGTTTTGGGGTTTTGACTCATATATATAGGCTCTTCTAATTTGCATACATAATCACCTAAATACCAAGCAATTACCCACTTTCCTCACACGATGATTTATACTTATGAGGAATCCCTGCCCTTTGCTAATCTTGCATACCTCCACCCACAGTTGCATCCAAGAAGGACACAGGTACCTGCCAGATGCCTTCTGTTAAATCAAATTCGGGGACACAACTGTAGCCTTGGGAGTCTGACTTACTACTTCAAGGGTCTTCCCCATGACCCAATTTTTAAAAATCTTGTTTCATTGAAGATGATTGCATTCTGGCATTTCTGTAAAATTGTACATTTCTAACCAGTCTCAGTATATCTTTCCTTTATTTCATCTCCCTTATAAACTGCTATTTCTCAAAGGATTGTCTGGACATCAGAATCACATGGATTGCTTGTTAAAAATGCAAATTCCAGGATTCATTCAGACTGACTGAATCAGAACTAGCGGTATGGGAATCTGCCTTTTCAGCAAACAGCATAAGACAATGCTTGATGCACACTGAGATTTGTAACTACTGCCAAGATTTTTGATGTTCAAATTTTACTTGCCTAAAATAGTAGCTGTCACTTGTGACACCATAATACAAAAGAAAGGTATTTTTGTTAATTTTGATGGTGTGAAAGTAACAACATCAAAGCATAACTTGGAAGAAAATCTTGGGGACTATAGTGGAGGTGTCTTTTGGCTGAGGCAGAAAGATCTCAAGTTTGGGCCCAGACTGGGCAACTTAGCAAGACCTTGTCTGGCTAATAAAAAAAAAAAAATTAATGATGCAGAGAGATAGCTCAATGTGATACTAAGTTTAATCTCCAGTACTGGAAAAAAGAAACAAAGAAAGAAAGAGAGAGAGACAGAGATAAAGAATGAAAGAAAGAAGCGTCATCAATGCTCTTGATGGTATAAGGCCGATATTGTATAGAAAGTGGAGATGCTGGGTGACTGAGTCAAAAATGATTTAGAAAGCTATCATATGCTCTATTTGAGGAATAAATTAAGTGATGCATTTTATTAAGTTTTTTTTACCTATGCTTCAAGTGATATATGGCTAAAATCGAATATATTTAAAGAGTTTATTTAATATGTATGAAATAAAAATTCTTCACTATAAGCATTGTCAATTAACAAGGTTTTCTTTTTCTTACTTGTATATGAAGCAAAAATGAGTCTTATGAAATATGAACATTAGATTCATTGAAATATGGTCCTATTCCCTTCTTATCTATGAAGAAGATGATCTTTAAAGAGTAAACATCTTGCTCAAGGTCACAAAAGTGTCAGAACTAGGATGTGACCTTTGTTCTCTCTCATTCCAAAATCTATGCTTATTTTTCACTGCATCATATTGCTTCTCTACTGAATCTTTCTTAAAAATTGTACATTTGTCTTTTTATTTTCACTACCATTTTATGGATATAGAATCAGAACATTGTTTTTATCTTCCTAAGTTCTTATACAATGTAATGCATGAATTCTCTCTCTTTTTTTTTTAATGTACTGGGGACCAAGCCCAAGGGTACTCTACCACTGAGCTACATCTCCAGCCCTTTTTATTTTTAAATTTTGAGACAGAATCTCACTAAGTTCTCCAGGCTGGCCTCAAACTTGCAATCCTCCAGCCTCAGCCTCCTGAATACCTATGGTTATAGGCAACCATGCCAGGCTTCAGTACTTTATTAATAAAACCTTTAACTTTGTGGAAGTAAGATCTGACTCTTCTTTTCTGCTTTACTAGGGCTTGTCAAAGCTTTTTTTTTTTTTTTTTTTTTTGGTGCTGGGGATTGAACTCAGGGCCTTGCACTTGCTAGGCAAGCAATCTAACCACTGAGCTAAATCTCCACCCCAGTCAAAACATTTTTAATGCTTCTTTAAAAAAATGAATATTTCTTAAGCTCCAGCTACATCTGGCACTGTTTGCTTGGCAGATATTAATTTTCTCACTTAACAGGCGAGGGAACTGAGTCTCAAAAAGTTTAGTTAACTCATCCAAGGACATAGTGCTGTTAAGAAGAGGCAAAGCTGACATTTTTCTTTTGAATATGAGTGTTGTTTTCTCTCCTTTGAACACAAAAGCAATAAAGTATATTAACTCATTATTGTATGACACCACTAAGCCACAGTTGTATTTGTCTGGGAAGGAAGAATTAAACAGTGCAGATTGTTCTTTTACATGTCCTTCTTTTGTACTGTTGTATTTGGCCTTCTACTACAGTAGGGCTGGTTCTTCTCAGGCAGTCTCAGACACAGAACTGCCCCGTCACTGCTCTGAGGCTGATACTTCGACGATCACTGACGCTGCCTCAGCTTTCTCAGTGTCCCTGTCCCCTGGTCAAGGAGCAATTTCACTCTGTGCGCCTCTCAGATGTTTCGTCTGAGAGACGCCCAAGTATCCCTTGAAGGTATAAGACAACGAGGCCTTAAAAATGTATGCAGAGATTCAGAGTAAGTGGTAGTTCTTCGAGAGTGCCACCCTGACAGTGACAGAGAAATAGGGGATATCAATGAGCCATTCCACCCCTGGTTGTTTATGAGCATCCCAGGAACATGGTGAGGTGTCACTTATTGGTTTAAGCAGCACGCGAATAATAAATTATGTTACAACTTACATGTTATAAGTACTCCTGGGCTCATATTTCAGAGAAGCTGGACAATTCATTCGTGTATAAGTTATTGTCAAAGCAAACTGTGTAAATAATTATACTTCTGGATTGAAAAATACTTAAAACATTTACATAAGTAATAAGAGGATTAAGATGAACATGTACAGGGCTTACTCATAAATAGCAAAATTGAAGAAACTGTTAAACAGATTTCAGTACTGTTAGTGCTCAGGAAGATGCAAAGTGAATTATTATTGTTCTAAGCAGGTTAACTTACAAAAGAATGTGAATAGCCCAATTACACTGATGAGTCAAGATTTTTATTTCCATTTGTAAAGCATATCAGTCAGGAACTGTGTGACAACTGGAATAAAAGGTATTATATTGGTAAAGGATGCTATGCTTACTAATGATAAGGGAAGGAATTATGTCTCAGGTTCTATTCTTATTCTACACAAATCATCACAGAGCTGGAAATTCTGAGTGAAACGACCAGAGTACATCCAGGCTTGATGGCGCACACCTGTACTCTCAGCTCTCTGAAGGCTGAGGCAGGAGGATTGGTGTGAGTACAAGGCCACCCTGGGCTACAAAGTGGGTTCAAGGCCAGCCTGGACTACCTATCAAGGCCCTGTCTCAAAAACAAAAAACCAAAAAGCAACAACAACAACAACAACAACAAAAACCCAAAACAAAATGACCAGAGTACAATGCAATAGTCTAGTCTGGGTCATGCTTGCAGGGTTAGGTATACAGTGTTATTTATTTGGAACTCTCAAGGTCAAAAGTGGCGTTAGAAGAAGCTGCTTTAACAGGAATGTTAAGGATACTTTCAAAGTAGTTCAGGAAGTTTATACAGAGAGCCTGCTGGAAGCCCAACATGTCAAAGATGAGAAACACATTAATTTCTACACCTAGTCACGCATCAAATACAACTTGGACTCAATTGTGGGGAAAATACTTTGAAGAAAGTCAAAAGTGCTAAGGACATCAGCTGGTAGATAAAAGCTTCACTGTGCTTATGTGTGTGTACACAAAGAGGTTGAAAGACTTCAAAAATAGAAGTGACCAAAGGCCAGAAAAAAGCTTCGTTTATTGATCATGGTGGTTCCCTTCCTTTTGCTGCTATGTAGCTCTTGTAATATTGTGATGATGCTTTATCAGTTATATTGCTTAAGAAATAGCAGAATTCATGTTTCCTCAAGAGTAACTGTCATGCTGATTGTGATAGGAGAGGCTTTCATGTGGGAAAACTGTGTTCTCTGCTCTCAATTCCAACAGCTGATGGCATAATTTAGGACATGTTACTTGAGTGAACATATACTTGTTTGTGTGTATAACTCTTAGGAATGAAGTGTACAAAAAATTGATGAAAAGGAAGAAGATGTAAATGATTCGCTTAATTTCTTTTATGTTCATAAAACTAAAGTATATTTATGCATAAAAAGTATTTAAATTTAGAAAATCAAGTAACTGGGCCTATAGTTCTTGTCTATATGTAGATATGCTGCCTATTATTTAACTGAGAAGCAAAACAACCCTATGTTCAAACTTAAAGCATGACTCTTATGACTCATAATTCCTGTTTGATTTTAAATACTATTGTCCAATGATTGCCTCATCAGAATTGTATGAATCATCCCCTTGTCTTCCAGGTGTCGATTAGGTAAAGGAGGCCTTCTGGTTTCTCCTGAAAGGTAGCTTCCTGTATGCTGTCCAACATCACCGTGACATTTCAACAGGTGATCACCTTCCAGTGCAGGGCATGGCATACTGAGTGAGGAGGCTAAATTAGGGAAAGTATGATTCCCTCTATCCACTAAGTACTCCACAAATATCTCCTCAGTGTAATGCTCAGTGCCACAGTCTGGACTTCAAAACTTTGCAACTTGCTTGGGGAGGGGAAAATGTAAGGTTACGGCTGAAAAAAATGGGCCCAGGTAAGAGGTTTGATCTTAAAACTTTCAACATCAATCAAAGCTCCCTTTTAAACTGACATTTGATGACTAACCTAAACCAAAATGCTCTCCAACTTTGGGATCAGAGATCCTGAGATAGTTCTTGGGACTTCTATATTTTCTTTAACATGAAATTAGACATGTAGGGTAAGAAAAAGTACTGTAAGTTTATTACCAAAATGACTTTGGAGTTTCTGAAGTCTATGCACCAGTCTACAGCTCTCAGATTTTTCATCCCTGGCTTTCCACTTCTCAGCAAGGCCTGTGCTAGCAGATTGTTTTCACTAAGACCATTACATGAAACAGAAGACCGACTCTTCATCTCCTTGTTCGAAATCCTTGACACTCTACGAGAATTACTTGTTAATAGAGCATCATATTTGGGTACAGAGGGAGGGAAGAGGAAAAGCAGGGGAAGAGGAGGGTGGCTAAGAACTAATCCAGGGATGCTTTGCCAGTTGAGAAAGAACTGGAAGCTTTACCTGTTGACTATTGCTTTGTTAGCCTACAAGGGGCAGATGCTGCTTGCGGACCTGAAAATCTGAGTCACTTAGCAAAGGTGCAAGTGAAGTAAGACCTCTGTTTCTGCCTCTCACGTGGTTTCTGTTAACACCAGATACTGTACCAGAGAAGTTTTAGGTTAGAAGTGCTTTGGGATTGTATCTGATCGGTGAAGCATTAATGAATTTATGACAGCATTCTGAGGAAGTTGGAAAAAAAAGACACCTAACTCAGAAGCTACCTCACCCACTTAAGCAGGATGCGTAAGGACATGGTTGTATAAGTCTCACCTGTTAGAGAATCATTACATACTTATATCTCTCTTTCTTCATCCCTTATAAATGCCTCTGGCACAAAGAAACCTCATTTTTACCTTGACCGTATATATTTGTTAGAATTAATAATAAAAAAAAATCACAAAAGAACTTTTTTTGAAATTCAGATATATTTGAACTAACAAAATAAGGCATGTTTGGGGATTACATATGGTGTGTGTATATGTGTGTGTGTGTTTATATGCATGCATGTGCCTATATATATATATATATATTTTTTTTTTTTTTTTTTGTACTGGAGACTGAATGCAGGGCCTTCAGACTACGCATCCTCAGCATTTTTTATTATTTATTTTGAGACAGGCTTTCACTAAGTCACAAAATTGCCCAGATATGCTCCAGCTTCCCATCCTCCTGTCTCAGCCTCTCAGAGTGCTGGGATTAATGACACGCACCACTTCGCCTGCTCACATACTCATTTTTAAAATTTATGATCCATTTTTTTGAAGTAAGAGGCCTCATAACATTAAAGTATTTCTTCCAGAAATGCTTAGTTTTCCTAGAGTGCTCTTAGAGGAATATTCTTAGCATCTGAAATACATAAATCCTGGATGGAAAAGACTCACACGACTAAGCACCCTGCCTGAGAAATAATCAGGTTCAATTTTCACAGGAGTTTCTGGGGAAACTGATAATCTCACCCTTACAACTTAAATCTTACTTAGAATCAAATACAGAAAATTTATAGAAAGACTCGAATTTTCAAAATTAACTACATGGTGTGTTCTTTACTTCCTTCCCCAGTAAAGTGAATTTGGTAAATAAAGTTGGTTAACACCACAGTTGTCATCTTCTTGTGATAAATATGATTCATGTCTCCAGCAGCACCTTGTGAAATCTGGTTTTGTACTACCTAATTTTTATGGCTGCCTGAGGCTGGTACTTGAGAAATATTTTATTATCATCCTCATAGCTGGGACTTTAGATTGAGGTTGGTGTCACCCTGGCCACTAATGTAAGTGTATATTGATGCTGTCCACACATGACTGATCAGTCTTGCTTGGTGGGTCTTAAGTGTTTGTGATGCATGAGATAATCCTCGCTGCTCCTTCCATTTTGTGTCTGCAACCGCCCTCTTTGTCTCTGTCTGTAAGTCAAAGGCTATATAAACTTCTCTCATCTGTCGATGATTTTATGTACAGATCATTTGTATCTATACATATACGGAAATACATGATTTTTTTTTTTTTTTTTTTTTGGTGCTGGGGATTGAACTCGGGTCCTTGTGGTTGCAAGGCAAGCACTTTAACCGCTGAGCTAAATCCCCAGCCCGGAAATACATGATTTTGTGCCCCAAATTCTTGCAGTTTTTTTTTTTAATTCTTGCAGTTTTTATCTATTTCTTAGGAACATTGTCTAATGATCTCTAGTTCATCTATCCACTTTGGTTTTCTATTGAACAAAGACAGATTGTCTTTCTATGATCCACCAAATTAAGATCCTACAAATAGATAAGTTGCTTAATAGTCACTGTTATTAAAAATGCTTTTGGTCTGGTAGATTGACAGGACTGATGTGAGCTTCATTCTCTATGACCCAAAATAGTACATGAATTTTGACAAAAGTAGAGTGGATCTTTATGGATTTTCCATGTAGGTAGCTGCCTTGCTCTTCTTTTTGGTTTGATATTTTGAGACAAGGTCTCACTACATTGCCCAGGGTGGCCTCAAACTTATGGTGATCCTCCTGCTTCAGCCTCCTCCTGAGTGAGCCCGAATGTGCCACCACACCCAGCTTGCCATGATCTTCTTGCAGTTTATAATATGGCTAATGTCTTGGCTTGCACTACGGTGGCATTTTTGGCAGTGGTAGAAGCATTGGGGAAGGGGAGGAATGAAAACTCCCAAATGTGGCAAGGCTATCTTCAAGATTTGTAATTAGGTGGGGAGGAACTGGAATTTCCATTCTTCTTGGAAAAATTCTACATTTCAGCTAGTTCTCTGTTGTGTAGTGGTTGGGTACTGGGAAGAGTCTACCCACCCACTGGAAATGGAGCAATCATCAGATTTTAAAAGATGCAGATTCCTTGAAACATTTCCCTGAGGGAGGAAAATAACTCAATCTCTTAGATATGTAAAAGAAATCCTGTTCTAATATATAAACAACTATTTTGTAACAGATCAGAACTATTTTTCTCTATACAAGAGATATGATAGACTTAAGAGGGTTAAATTTCATACATAAGGTTATATATTCTGTATTACTGAAAATTTTGAAAGTTAAATTTTAAAAAAGCATAAGGTAATTTCATGTAATTCAACCTACTAGTCTAGAACTACAGTGTATGGATTTGGTTTTCTACTGTAGAGTCTTTTCTTATAACCATTGTTCCTTACTTAGATCTTTAATGATGAATTAAATTGTTTTTTAAATTAAATTCTACCTAAACATGTACAAACATAAGATTAGGTATAAACCTCTGATTCATGTAGCCTTATTAAACGGTATGAACAACAAATATAAAAATTTAAAAATTAAATAAAAAGAAAACTAAAAAAACCAGAAAATCTATTGGCATGTGTAATGAATCAGATGGTGTTGTTTTGCTGAAAGGAAACAATGAACCATGTTTTTAAAAAACTCAATCCATTACTTTTACGGAGCATTCAATTTAATAGTGTATTCTTCGATACAATACCAATGAATGAAAAACATGTTTCAGGAAATTCCTCCATAGCTTTTTTTTCTTCCTGTATTGGGGATTGAATCCAGGGCCTTCATACTGAGCTACATCTTCATCCCTTTTTAAGTTTTTTTTTAAAATTATGAGATAGAGTCTTGCTAAATCACTAAATTGCTTGGGCTGAGTTTGAACTTGTGGTCTTCCTGCCTCAGCCTCCCAGAGTGCTGGGATTACAGGCTTGTGTCACCACACCCTGCTCTTCATTGTTTACTGCTACACATCAACTGTTGGAAGCTTCCAAAGATGAAATTTATGTAACACATCTGTTCTTTTATGACTTGCCTTTTACAGCATTTGCTTTTGCATGACTCAGTTCAATTCTCCCACTACTTATCTCTATTCATACTACTTATAAAACTTTCACCCCTTTATACATTATGCCTCTCCTTGGATTGAACCCCTCATTTGTGTATTATATTTTTTAAGTAATTTTTATTTTTATTTTTACTAAGAACATGTATTGGTATGTTGTATACATAATGATCATAATCAACACGGTTATTTTGTCCTTGTACATGATATATTTTGATTTTCCCCCCTCTTCCCCACCCCTCCCTTCCATTCCCCCACCCTTCCCTATTTGCAACAGGTTTATTTACATTTCTGCATTTTTTCCCTTTCTTCTTACTTTTCTTTTAACCTTCCTCTTTTTTCCCCCTTCTCCCTATCTTATTCTCCTCTCTTTTGAATACTATCTTTTTTTTTTGCATAATATCTATTATACCTCTTTGTCCTTATTTACACTTATGGTTTCTTATATCAGAGGAACAATTCGATGTGTACTGATGAGTGCCTGATTTATTTCACTTAAAAGTATGTTCTCAAGGTACATCCATTACCTACAAATGTCACTAGTTTATCCTTTTTTATGGCAGAGTAGTACTCCGTTGTGTAGAAAAACCACATCTTCTTTAGCCATTCATTAGTTTTTGGACATTTAGGTTATTTCCAAGATTTGTGTAGCTATGAACATGGTTGTGCATATATCTCTGTGGTATGATGATTTTAATTCTTCTGGGAAGATACCAAGCAGAGAAATAGCTGGGTCAAATGGAACCTCTAGTTGTAGTTTTCTGAGAAATCTCCACACCAATTTCCACAGTGGTTGGGCCAGTCTACATTCCCACCAACAGTGGAGGAGGGTTCCTTTTTCCCCCGCAGCCCCACCAGCACTTGTTATTGGTTGATTTCTTGATAATAGCTGTTTTTCCTGGAGTGAGATGGTATCTTAGCATTGTTTTTATCTGCATCTCTCTAATGACCAATGATGTTGAACACTTTTTCATATATTTATTTTCTATTTTTATTTCTTCATCTGAGAAATATTTATTCATTTCAGATGCCCATTTTTGGATAGGGTCTTTAAATTTGGGAGGTTTGATCTTTTTGAGTTCTTTATATATTCTAGATGTCAGACCTTTGTCTGAGGGACAGCTGGCAAAAATTTTTTCCCAGTCTGTGAGTTTTTGCCCCACTCTATTAGCAATTTCTTTTGCTGTGCAAAAGCCTTTTAATAGGATGTGGTCCCAAGCACTGAAAGTGTATTATTTTTTTAAATTGTATTTTCTTTCCTCATTGGCCTAAATAATTCAAAGTAGCTTATGGCCCCCCACCACCGTGTGGTTTTCACACAAGCAAATGAAAGTATGAGTGAGTTAATTTTTTTACAAAACCAGTTTTTTTTCCTATGAAATGGGCTTTGATTTTGAATTGGCACTGCAGAATAAATTTGTTTGACTTTGGTAAAGAAAATTAAATTAGAGTGTTACTTTGATCACAGATAACTGCCATTTTCATATTAGTATATGGTAAGTTAAAAGCAACTGCAAGGTCTTGTCAACAAATTAAGGATTTGATGCTGAATATCAAATAATACTGAGGACTAGGATAAAGCAGAATCCTCTTCTTGGAAATACTCACATGCTGGACACACTATAACGATATAGAAGTAGACTATAATTATATATAGCTGCATAGAGAAAAGAAAAACTCTCAGTGCCAGAAATAGAAAAATTGATCTTGAAGCCACATGGTTAGCGTACAGCTTGACCCTGCAGTGTCCCTCATAGGCAGAAGTCATTTTAAATTTCAGACAATGAATAATAATACTTAGGGCTGGGGACTTAGCTCAGTGATTAGAGTGCTTGCCTTGCAAGCACAAGGCCCTGAATTCGATCCCCGGCACCACAAAAAAAAAAAAAAAAGTGAATAATAATACTTAGAGTAATAAGTTTTTAATCTATATAGGGACATGGAAAAGGACATACCTCTGTTAAAGAAGGACCATGAAAGCTCTCTCCGCTGTTGCTGGAAAATTCAAAGGAAATTTGTCAAAGCCTAGGTCTCTCAGAAGGAAGAAAAATAACCCTCCACAAGGAATAAAAAACTTAAATTTACCTCATGAGTGGATTTGAAGTCTGAACCCTTCCCAATTTATTCTACTTACAGAGGGACTTGGAACTTACGGCATGGTTTAAGAAAGCCTCCTAGATCAAATTAATGTAAAACTTAGCAGCCTGAGAAAAGCAAAAATCAAATAAACAATTTTGGAAGATACTTCCAAATCCAAGATTCCACCCTCAAAAAAAGAACAAAAAAACCCAAAAAAACTCCATTGATGTTAAACTCAATTTTCAAAGTTACAAAACAAGAAAAGAAGTAATCTGTTTTATGTGAAAAATATGAGTCAACAAACAGCAGGTTTACACACCATGTCCCAAGAATTTCAGCTTATAATACTATCAAATGAAACAAATAAATACATCTGAAGTAATTTACAAGGTAAGAAAGAATTGAAATCATAGGGAAACAAGATACTCTCGAAGCCTGACTTTGAAAAATAGAATCTCCAAAATTAAAATTGAAAACTACAACTAGAATTTTAAAACTTAATTCTCTAAATGAAGAATTAATGTCCTAGAGGCAGGAGGAACTCTGTGAGTTCCAGGCCAACCTGAACTATATAGTGAGAACCTATATCAAAAAAAAAAAATTAATGTCCTAAAATACATATCTAAGGAAATATATACTGAAAGTGAATCTCAAAAAGTTTAAGGAAAGGCCCCGAGTTCGATCCCCAGCACCAAAAAAAAAACAAAAAACAAAAAAAACCCCAAAACTTTAAGGAACAGAAAATATGAGAGTTTAAGAGATACATAGAAAAAAAGGGACATGTTCACTGTCTAACAGCAATTTCAAAAGAATGGAGTGCAAGAGAGGTAATATATAATAATGGAGATTTGTCTTAAATTAATGAAAGACATTAATCTTCACAATAAAGAATTACAGAACACTTAAGATAAAAAAGTACTAGGACAACTAAAGGTTTTCAAAAATGACACTAAAAGGGAATGCTAGTCAAAATGGTAACTTTCCCAGAGAAATTACCAAGTTCAGTGTCAAAGGAAAAATGTTCAAAAACTATCAACTTAGATTATATCCCAAATAAGTGATCACACAATTGCAAGCATAAAATAAGGCAAATAAAGATATTTAAAAATAAAAACAGAAAAATTGGCCACTCACAAATTGCCACTTGATGTAAAAGCCACCAGCAAGTTTACTCCGGGAAGAAGAAATTCCGACAGAGAAGGAAGAAACGCGGTGCGGAGGAGACTGAACACAATCAGGAATGAGGACACTGGTTTTTAAGCTCTTCTCTCATTTCTTCTACCTTTTTCCCACTCCAGAAGGGCTTGTCTCTATTCTTGTGATTAGTACTCCCAATCGTATTGTCTTTGTTCTGCAGCATTTCCTTCCAATTATTGCTTTCTTCCCCAGAGTGCCATTGGGCTTAGTGTGAATTTTAGTAAGGCACTGGGAAACATGATTGATGAGGGGCATAAGAAATAACCCGTGTAATATTTTTATAATATTATCCCTGTCGTGTTTATATTAATTTCCTTGGATTATTATTGAAATGAAAACATGAAATTTTAAAGTCCTATGTCTGAGGGTTCAAGATCACTAACTTGAAGGATCTAGTCAACAACACTTGGCCTCTTTCATCACGATTGCAAGCTTGGTTCACTTTCATCATGATCACAAGCTTGTCCCAAGTCAGCTGGCCAACGTATGTGCATTGTCATGTCAAAAAAGCTTTTCATTTGAGGTGGAGCCTGTGTGCTGGTGATGTGCCCATAGTGTAATTGGCACTAATGTTAAAGATAATCAACACACCTCTAAAAATCAACACGACTCTGTCTAGAATTGTTTCTCGGTGCAGCATTTACATTGGCATGTAGGTCCGCAGAAAGCTCAGTTTCTAGATTCTCCCTTTGTGCATTGCGGTGCCAACACCAGCACTAGAATGGTAGTGAAAGCATTATATGGCTTCAAGGCAATTAACCTTTTAAAAACTGAGCAGCTCTCACTTGATTGGTTATTTCAGATTCACTTGAAGTATTTGAGAGTAAAGACCTCACTCACCAGATCTCTGTCCTTGTTAAGTAGAAAAGGACATTGATTGAAGCATAAATGGCGTTTGACCTTCTGTGTTCTACCGTCAGTGCTCAGACCCTTTCCTTCTCCTGTTCAGTCCCTTTTGTTTTGTTACAGTGGGAGGAGAATTGGCAATTCAACTCAAACCACAGTGAGCAACAAAAGGCTTCTGTCAATATAAAGAACTGGAAACACTGCTCATCTAGATAAAGAAGGTAGCCTACCCAAGGGACAGTGCTTTAGCGGTTTATAGAAGATTTTTTTTCTAAAAAGGTCACTTTTCACAATGTAGCACAGACATCCTGGCCTGATCTGACAATGAAATAAACTTCCTGGCTCCTGTCTTACAAAGAAGAAGACAAGCAGGCGCAGAGAAATTCAGGGCAACAGAAGCATTGGTAAAGTAGTCATCCTGTGTAGCATAGGTAATCAGAAAGATCCCAGGCCCACAACTTCTTTTCTTGTGGCCTCGTTTAGGTAATGGATGAGGTAGAGAGAAGGCCAATTCACGGGGGGTCTCCTATGGTAAGCTGAGAAGAGACTTTAACTCTGAGAGGGTTACGGGAAGATATTAAAATTTTTTTTTTTTTGAGACAGGGTCTTGCAATGTTGTTCAGAATGGATTTGAACTCACTGTGTAGCCCAGGTTGGCCTTGAATTCTCAGTGATGCCTCCTGCCTCAACCTCCCAAGTGCTGGGATTATAGGTGTGTGCCACCACACCTGCTATTTTTTTCTGTTTAATTGAATAACCTGTTTGGCTTTGTAAAACATATTGTCTTCATCAAATGACACAGCTCATTGTTTAAAATATGAAGCAATAGATTTTTTGGGGGGCTCCTGCAGATTGAACTCAGGGCCTTGTGCTTTTCAGCCAAGTGCTCTATCTCTTGAGCTAAATGCCCAACCCCAGCAATAGAGTTTTTATTAAAGAGTAGACTGAATACATGCTTTTGTCTTACTCTTCCTTTAATAATCCTATTAGAATTACAGTAAGGAATTTTATATGTCAAAAATCCACAAGGACAAAGAAAACAGGAAAAAACTAGGGGGAAAACCCCTCTAAAAAGTGTAAAGTAAATGGGATACTGTAAATTGACTTAGAAGAACTAAGGTAAAACCTTGGAAGTATGAGATGCCAAGAAGCAAGTTGCTTTACACTGCAAAACTGCAGAAAGTCTGGAATTGAAGATGCCAGGCACCTTTAAAAGAGCAAGAATCATTAAAACAAGATTTGTTGAAAGAATATATAAGAAGCAATTAATTGCCAGGTCAGCTCTGAGAGCATGCAGAGCTGCTGTCAGATGTTTTTTCCCACCCAGAGAGAAGAATGTAAATTTGGTGTTTTCCAAAAATAGAACCTGTTAATTTTAGTAAAATACTGTTAACCAAATATAGCCTTAACTTTTTTCAGAGTTCCCCAATTTTACTACTCATGTCTTTTTTTTTCTTTCCAGTCTACAATACCACAGTGCAATCAGCCATCATGTCTCCTTAGCCTCTTCCAATCTGGACAATTTTTCAATCTTGATTTTCATGACTTTCACACTTTTTAAAACTGAGAAGTACTGACCAGATACTTTGTAGAATGTCTTGAGTTGTGGAGAAGAATATTCTAAAGATTATGCCTTTATTGTGTCATGTCAAGGGTATGTGATGTCCAGACAGCTTACTATTGGTACTTTTAGCTTTGGTCACATGGTTAAAAGGTGATATTTACCAGATTATATAATAATTTTTCAATGAGAAGTTTAAAATTTAATTTTTTGAATTTTATAGGAGAAAAATAAACAAGAAAAGATTAAGAAATCAACATTAGATGAGTTTTTCGTAATGAGATGGTAACTTCTAAAGTTTACTAAAGAGTTAAGAGACAATAAAATCAGTAAAAATTAAAGCTACTATTTAAAGCATTGTTTCAGTTTTCATTCATTTGACAAATATTTACTGGGCATCTATTCTGCTCCGGGCACTGCTCTAAGTAAGCAGTGAACCACAACAAGCCAAGGCTGCTATGCTTGGAGTTTGCATTCTGACTGGAGGGAAGGGGTTGAGTGAAAAACGAAGAATAAGAACAATAAATAAGTACATGATATAATGTGTTGTGAGAGGCATGATGGGAAAATTGGAGCAGGTTGTGGGGACTCAGGAGTAGAAAGGGTGGGATATGTTGTTGTTTTAAATAATGTGCCTGAATAGGCTTTATTTTGAGTTGTTAGCATTTGAGTAGGTAGCTGAAGAAATGTGGTTTAGGCCCAGAAAGCAGCCAGAGCAAAGGTCCTAAGGCAATGTGATATCTGCGTGAACTTGGCTGGGCCCTGGTGTCCGTCCTGCGGCTGACTGGAAGCAGCATCTTGCTGCCACTGCCCAGCATCTCATACCATATCTTGCTAGCTGGAGAAAAGAGCAAAATTCAAAACTTGAAGTAGTTTCTACTGAATGCATACTGCTTTTGCACCATTGTAAAGTTGAAAAATTGTTAAGTCAAACCTTATCAAAGCGGGGATCATCTGTGTGTGTGTGTGTGTGTGTGTGTGTGTGCGCACGCGCGCGCGTGCGTGCGTGCGTGCATTTCAGTGGAAGCAACTGGATTGCTCAGGCTACTTCATTACAGCAAGAAGCAGAAACTCTCCATCACCTTCATTATTGCTATCATCATTTTAAACAGTGCCAGTCACTTAGTATTTGTTTCTTTCTTCCTACTTGTTATAGCCTAACTCCTGCCTCACTATGCTGCCCCATCATTACCTATTCTGATGATCACTTCCTAAATCTACTTTAGATTTCCTTCTTTATGTTCCCATTGTTTCTTGTACTCATTCCTTAGTACACAGTCTTAAGATAGTTTAAAGCAGTTTTAACCTGTAGTCTAAACTTCTGGGGAACAGAGATCCTTTTAGTTTTATATCCTCAATGCCTAGGAGAAGTCTGGCATGTAGTACTGGTTAAAAGCAAAGCTAAAGCTGAAAAAGTGCAGTAATTTTATTGCATGGCTAATGGACTTTGGAGGAATTTGATGGTTTGAATAATCAAAAAATATGCTTTATTCTCCTAGTTTCAAGAATAGATAAACTTTATGTACAAAAAAGAAGACCAGTTTTTTTCTCCTATGGGAAGATGGTCCTTTCCATTGACAGCTGCAGGAAAATCCACCATCTTGAGGCCATGCCTTCCAGACTAGGACTGATTAGCCTGTTGTCCCCATACTGATGCTTATCTCCCTTTCTACTGTAGTTTTCTGTTAATATAGTCCACCTCCAGCACAGCCACATAGAATTGTCTTGGGATAGTGATGCCAGGTGGTAATTCCATGTTTTAGCAATCCTGACTTAAAGTCACACATTTTATGATTAGTTTGTTAATCCTTTAATTGGCTTATTGATACTTTAACTTCTCCGACTTCACAACAGAGCCCACAAATATAGACACTAAATAACTTCCCTCAGATTTACTCCTCACATCTCAGCCACAGTGCTAAAATTATCCCTCTGATTTTATCCAATTGGGGAATTAACTCAGGCTTTACCTTAGTTTTTTTCTTGTCTGGTATTGCTTCCTGTTCTGTTTTCCTTTCACCCATTTGATCTTCTTTAAAGCTTCATTTTTACTGTTTTCTTCTAGAAAGTTGCTCTATTTGTATTGACAGACATTCTAGCTTTCCTTTCTGTGAACTTACCTGTAATATGTTTTTATAGCTATCACAATTACGGCTCCATGATTCATATCAGGTATTTACCCTGCAATGTAAAAGAGACAATATACTTCAAACAACCACCATTGATCATTATCTCTATGTTTCTTACTGCTTGGATGTCTACAGAAACTTGGTTCGTATCTGCTCTGACCTATACAAGTTATCAAGCTTCAGCACATCACAGACTCTTTATAAACAATTTCTCCTGTACTCCTTTCCAACTCTACTCTGAAATGGTTAGCAGCTTTAATTCTTGTTTCTACATTTTCATGCCAGGAGAAATCATGTGAATAGAATGCTGATGAACAACATTTTGAGATCCATAGATACTTCCTGAAGAAACCAGTCAATAGCTTACTTCTTGGACACTTCTGCTAAATCAAACTATTTCATAGTTCTCAAGTACATACTATTGGTGTTATTGTTCAGTGCATTGCTAAATTCAGGGATTTACATCTTAGTTTAACTTGCTTCGATGAGTAGACTGGTTTCTGTTCTCTCCTTCCTCCTTATCCATGTGGAGAACAATGTTGGAGATAAGAGTCCTTGACCACAGTGGCTCTGGTAGATCTGCTCACTGGTATACAATTTTTAAATAAATCTTTTAAATAGCAATAGTCACCTGCTTCCACAAATATCAGTACTCAGAGCCAATGTAAACAAATCACATTGTTTTTGTCTTGGCAACAGTGGCAAATATTGTTGAATTTGGTTGGTAGCTGTCACTTACTCTGGTCAGGTATGAACTTAACAAGATTATAACTAACAACAAAGGTTTTGAAATTCAATTAATGTACATATATTACACTGTTGGTAACACAAAATAGTTTTTATTGCTCTAAATAAATACTCAACAACATGCAGTTTAAAAGACTTTAAAGCCAAAAGTGATGAATACACAATGCTTTTTCCTAAAATGTGGCAGAAAATACACAATGTAGAAGTTATAGAAAACAGCAACTAGATTATGAGCAATAGCTAAAGTGTGCTGTATTTTTATGTGGATAACTGAGATGGCAATTATTGTGATCTAATCAATCTTTTATTCCTTTTGAATAGTGCTTAGTCTACATTCACAAATATTCCAAATGGCTTTGAACGAAATTTAATTGCCAAAAAACTCTTAAATTGGTCGAAGATTAGCTTATTTCAATGCAGCATTCCATTTTTCACTTACTTAAAGGAAAATACTCTGTGATATTTTGCATTGTGATTTCCAAAATACATCCAATTTACTATTCATAATAAAAGAAGGACTATGAAATTATTTGAGACAATGCTACTTTTAGTGAATGCTTTTATCATGCTGAAACTAATGACAAAAGAACACTTAGATGCCTGTAAATGTTTGTATATTATATATTTCCCCTACTGTCAATCAGTCTACCATATTTCATGGGCTTTCCATGCATGACCGGTTAGATTTGCAAGCAATATTGAAAGTAAGTTATGATTTTTACCACTTACTGAGTAAATGAGCTTCAAATATGTCCAGATTTATTTATAAATATTATAATAAAAGTAAATTAAGTCAAAAATTTCTCTACTTTACTTCTCAATGTCTACATGGATTTAAGAACACCACAATATTCTAATCCTGAATATTAGCATTGTGTATACAAATATAGCCATTAAATCTATAAAAATACACTAAAACTCCATGAACGATCAAATTACTGCTTCTTTACATTGAAGAAGCAACTGTTATGTGCTGAAATCATAAGACATCTTTAATGGACAAGTTTATTAGATACCTATTTTCTTGGTAATGAGAAATGCTATGGGGTAAAATGAAGAAATGTCTCAAGAAACTTAGAATAATGTTTTGAAGGAAAAATGAACACAAGAAAAGGTAATGGACGTTACAGACCTTGTAGAAATGCTGAACAAGTATCAAAGTAAATGATCCTTTTGCAAACAAATTGTGATCAGCCAACACGGACACAAGCTTTGGTAAGAGAGTGGTCAAAAACCAGAATTTTGATCGTATGGACCCCACATTCTAGTCAGGAAGGCAAAACAATAAACAAATAGAAAAACCTACAGAGAAGGGTAATTTGAGATGATTGTAAGTGCTGTAACTGCCAAGAATAACCAGACAACGTTAGATACAGAGGTCAGAGAAAGCCTCATTAAGGAAGTACTCTTTGGGCTGAGATCTGTTTGATCAGAACAAGTTTGCCAACTGAAGATTTGAGGGAAGAGTAACAAAAGAGCAAATACACAAATACAGTGACAAGAGCAAGCCTAAAATGTGGAAGAGAGGAAAGAAAGTGTGGTGGAATGTTATGAGCAGGGAGACAAAGAGACAAGATTAGAGATGTAGCTAAAGTCAGAATACTAAGATCTCGAAAGCTTTGGTAGGGTTTGGACTCTATTATGTGCAACAGGAAGCCAAATGGAGCTTTAAGTAGGAGAATGAATTTATTCAATTTGTTTTGAAAAGGTTATAATGTAAAGTACATACACAAGAAAAATAAGAACATGCCCATACAAAAACTCACGTATGAATTTCATAGTAGTATTATTCTTAATAGCCAGAAGGAGGAAACAACCCAAATATCTACCAACTGATGAATAAGCATAAAGTAGTTTATCCATATAATGGCATATTGTTTGGCCATAAAACAAATGAAGTACTGATACATGCTACAGCATGGATGAAGCTGCAAACATTAAATGAAAGAAGTCAGTCACAAAAGGTGACCTATTGGATGATTCTATTTATATGAAATGTGCAGAATAGGCAAATATATAAAAACTGTGAGTAGATTAATGGGTGTTTAAAACTGAAGGGAATAGAATGATTGGACAGGTTTTAAGATTTTTTTTTTTGCTGGAGATCAAACTCAGGGCCTTGTGGTTACTAGGCCAGCACTCTAACCGCTGAGATAACCCCTAAAATATCTTTTTGAGATGATGAAAATACTTTAAAAATGGGCTGAGGATTTAGCTCAGTGGTTAGAGTGCTTGCCTAGCAATCACAAGACCCTGAGTTCGATCCCCAGTACATGCACAAAAAAGGTAAGAGATAAAAGAAAATACTTTAAAAATGATTGAGGTGGTGACTTTGTAATTCAGGGAATATACTTACAATCATTTAATTGTATATTTTTAAGTGCATAAATCATATAGTATGCGAATTAGCTCTCAAGATGTTATAAATTGATTATGACAAGTTTTATAAGAATTTTGATAGCTTCCTTTGAAGTTGATAAAGAAAAGTTAAATGGAGAAGTCAGAATTTGACTCAAAATTGATCCGGGAAAGAAATCTTGCATTTGTGTAAAAGACACATAAAAGTTTATTACAGTATTATAAGCAAAGTTGAAATATAATGTATTATTAATTGCTAAATAATTTTCTAAGGGACAGTTTTGTTCTGCAATAAATATGCTCAGGAAAAAATAGTATTAATGGTAAAATACATTTGAGAAGTAGTAATACTACAATGCTTCTTAGAGATTCAAAATATACTTTATCAAGATATTCAAAAGTTCTGAGAAATCTTGCAGCCACTGTGGTTCAGAATTAAAGTGTGTGCTCACAAGAGGATTCAAAGCTGTCTAACTGAACAAAGTCTTTCCTCATCTCAGCATCAAGGCGACAGGAAGGTAGAGCTCACAGTGGACATGGAAAAGGAAGATTCAGCTAAAGAAAGCCTGGAATAACATTCTGAGTGTCTGAACTTACCAGAAAGACGAAAGCATCTCAACTGCTGTGCTCTGAGTGGACAGATGGAAATAATAACTATGCTAACATAGGAGCAAAATAAAATGCCAAAGACTCCACCTGAACTTAAGTTCCTAGAATTTTGACATCTAGTGAAAGCAAAACCAGGATTTTGCGAACTTGCCTCCCTCGGGTACTCCTGAGGCTGTGCTCTGGTCTTTGCCTGGCTGCTGGACTCTGCATCCAGATGCCACTGGCGCCTGGCTTCCAGGAATCAAAGCAAGACATTCAAGAAAGTCTGGATTGGATCAGCTCAACATTGGAGGTGCTGTAGGAATTCCCAATTTGACTCATGGATCTTATTTATGTAGTTTTTATTCAACAAATATTTAAGGAGTATTTACTGTGTGCCAGGAACTTCAAGGGTACTGGATGTACAGTAGTGAGCAAAACAGAAGAGAATTCCTTGCCCTCTTGCAGCCAGTATGTTAGTGGAGGAATATAAAATAGGAATAAATACTTAAATATGTTCCTTGATAAGGACAAAACCAAAAAATTAAAAATATGTCAGAGGGATGAAGAGAGGGTGATAGTGAGGTGAAAAGCCTTTGAAAAAACAGTGATTTTGAGGAAAGACTTGAAAGAAAAGAGAGAGCCAACCTTGGAAGGAATGGCAGATGCAGACACTCAACCTAGAGAACATGCCTGGCTCATTCAAGGATGTGCAAAGGACAGTATGGTTAGAGTTGAGAGAGTGAAGGGAAAAATGGTAGGAAACTAGGTCAGAGAGGGAATAGGACATCAGACCATGTGGAGCCTTACAGGTCAAAATTAGGACTTTGCCTTTTTCTTTGGGTGAATCATGAGAATTTTGAGCAGGAGAGCAACATGATTTCGTTTAGGCTTTCACAACATGGCTCTGCCTCCTGTGTGGAGAGTTGACTGGAGGAAAACAAAGATTGACATTTAGGAGAATAATAGGAGGCAGATGCAATAATCCGAGAGAGAAGAGAGAAGATGGGACCAGGTTGGTGGTAGTGGAGATAATAAAAAGTGATGGAATTCTGACTATATTTTGAAGGTGGAGCTGACAGAACCTGAGTAGATATAAGATGTCCATTGAAGACTGACACCAAGATTTTGGCATGAGAAAATAGAAGACTAAATTGCAATGAACTGAGCTGCAGAAGACTGAGAAGAATTGTTTGGAGGACAGATTGCACATGTTAAGGTCAAGGTGTCAGTTAGATGTCCAAGTGAAGATGTGGAAGAGGCAGTTGGATATTCAAGGCTGGAGCCCATCAGAGAAGTTTGTACTTGAGATACACACGTGGAGCCATCACTACCTAAAGGGCATTTAAAGCCTTCTAAATAGGTGACTTCACCTAGTAAGTGAGTGTAGGTAAAGAGAAAGAGCTAAAGACTCAGATGGCTCTAAATATTAGAGATCAGAGAAAAGAAGGAATGAACAAAAGAAGCTCAGGACTGCCTGGAGAGGAGTGAAGAAATGGCAACAACTGTGGTATCCTGGAGCCAAGTAAAAAGGAGCGAAGAACAAAGAGATGAATATTAAACAGTGCCGCTGGGAGTGATGACTGGATTTAACATTGAAGAAATCTTGACAGCAATTTGGATGGATAGTTGAAGCAAAAACCTGAGTAGGGTGGATTCAAGAGCAAAAGAGAAGAGAAACATTATAGGCGCAAAGAACAGATAACCTTTTCAAGGACTCCTGCTGGAGAGGAGAGAAGTGGAACAACAGCTAATCAACAGGTAACCAACAGCTAATCAAGTTTTCGTTTCTGTTTTTTTCCCTCTACAAAAAAAAAATCAAAGACAAATATCACACACACACACAGACACACACACACACACACAAGCAGGGTTGGGGGTTTAGTTCAGTGGTTAGAGCACTTGCCTAGCAAGCACAAGGCCCTGAGTTCGATCCCCAGCACAGGAGAAAAAAAAAGGAAAAACTGGGAGAGAGAAGAGAAGGTGCATAACTTCTGGGCTACCATGAGGCCCTTGGGCAGCCTAGAGGGAATGGCACCTGGTGCATTAATTTTAAGGATGTTCTAAGGTAGACTTATGTTCAGCCCATCCATAGCAACCCGTGTCAAATAAAATTGGGAAAAGGTGGTGTTGCACCAGATGGCATGGCTGGTGATGCAAGGGCTAAAAGAATTTACCAAGATTATGAAGAAGAAGGGAGGGAAGGAAAGCGGAAATAAAAATAATTAATATGTGTTCATGTACAACTCCCCACAATGGTCATCATTAAGTACTGCAAACATGTACATCATTTTTAAAAAAGGAAATTACCGTGATCAGAAAAAGGAAAAACAAGAATTTAGTTAGATCTGAGTACACTGTCAAGAAGGACAGCAGGTGAGACGAAGGGAGATAAGCACATGGAAAGAGGGGTGGTGTCATTTCGAAGGGACAAGTGTGGGCCGGAAAGAGGAAATGGCTCAGACTCAAGGATGTGGAAAGAAATACTAGGAGGGTACGACCTGTGACTTGAACCCAGGACCCATCAAGAAATGTTATGGAAAGACAAGAACTGCGTTCTTTGCTTCCTTTGAGCTGGCAGTGTACATCATCCCTATGATAAGGTACAGGCCAGGGGTACTGGTCAACGTAGCAGTCATGCTTGATACATGGAGAGTGCCAGCGGCTGATTTGCTGCAAGCTTCTGAAAGAGCTCATCTTGAAGCAGAGTATGCGACTCTAATAAAGGACAGGACGGAGGCTGAAATGGCCTCTCTTTGTTTATTTAGCACTCCACAGGTCATCTTTGGGATTTTCACTTAATTTTAAGAATATAGGACTTTATTATCTTGTACATTAACTGATAAGATGAAGGAGACTCATTTTTGTATTTTGTTTTCACCCTGGAAATTGATAATGGAAAGGGTTTTGTATTATTCAAAATTAGGGATGTTTAATATTGTTGGCATTTTAAAATTTTGAACCAGTGCCATTAGGCTCATTGTAATATCCACTGTTCAGTTATAATTAGAGACTATATGCCTTATGTTTCCCAGGACAGGCATAGTTCACGGTTTAAATTTCAAAGATTTAATTGGTAAGTGCCTAAGTCCAAATGCTAGTTGACAATGGGCGAATACAATTTAGTATGAGAAATACATTAGGGAGCAGTGTTTTGTGTAAGATACATTGCAAACATGACCCATATGAGAGGTTTTTCAGAGCTTAAGATCTGCCGTTCACCAGAATTCTCAAAGAGAGAATTCAAAAGACAAAATACCACTGTATGATTCTGGTGGTTTGTAGTACACATACACACAGGGAGACCCTGAGGGTAGTGGCTGATATAGAGATAGCAGTTTCTTTTTAAACAGCTTTTAAAAAATATTGTATTTTTTGATTTTGCTATTTTTTATTTTATTTATTCAATTTTTAAATTTTTATTAGTACTATACATGTTTGCAGTACATAATGGTTATATTCATCATGGGAAGTTGGTACATGTACATAACATTGAGATATAATTTCCTTATTAGTTTATTCAAAATGTATAATTCAGTAGTTTTTAGTGTATTCAAAAAGTTGTACAGCCATCATCACAATTTTAAGACATTTTTGTAATCCCCCAAAGAAACCTTATAGTCGTTAGCAGTTGTTCCTTATTTTCCCCAACTCCTATTCTATCTCCCAGCCTTAGGCAACCACTAACCTACTTTCTGTATCCTCAGATCCATCTATTCTGAACGGTTCACATGAATGGAATAACACAATATGTTGTCTTTAGCGACCAGCTCTTTTTACTTAGCATAGTATTTTCGGTGGTGACTTCTTCAGGTTGGATGTAGACTGTTCTTATTGAGTGTTAATTTATTCCTTTGAGGGACAGTCACACTCATGGGTAGCCAAAGCCCCGGTTATTAAACTGGAGAGAGCAAGGGGACATGGTTTCTCCCCCACTTCTCACATTTGCATAGATGGGAGGGAACATCACCCCAAAAGGCAAAAGCATAAGAAGAATACTGTAGAAATGTTAAGCAGTTTGGGGAGGATTTCTGTGAGCTTGTGGAAGAAATATGTGCAATGTATTTTAGGAGACTGGCTCACATTTGATAGAGCATGTGGGCAAAACTTGGTATACAGAATCAAGGAGGCAGAAAATGGAAGATTGGTTAAATTATGAACCATTACATACACCACACATGCAAGGGATGTTTTGATGCTTGTACTTGCATGTTAAAGAGCACTGTAACCAGTGGAATGGTAAGTGTCATGAGCTAGATGCTTGGAAAAATCCAGACATTGTTTATGGCATACATTGCATATTTTGTTAATAACAAAATATTTGTAGCTGTTTTCTGGTCTCTGTGGTAAATATTTACATGTTTAAAAATAATCCCTCTAGAAATTATTTCCTCCTTACTCTCTATATTGTTTTTCTTGAGTATTAAAAAGTTGCTAGAGTTTATTAAATTCAAGATAGAATTTGAGCATAACATACAGTACAAATAGAATTTCAAATACAGCATTAACTGCATTTTTTGCTGTTGCTGAGGACGTCTTATTCCGCATTGGATCGTTGTTGGTGATAGAATTTTGAAAACATTTTATGCTTCTAGATCAGCATAAGAGATGCTGGCTTCCAAACATAAACAAGTTTGCTTGTTTCAACCATAAATGATTTGTGTTTATGCTGAGAAAGTCTTTTTCGGCTAAATGGTTCCAGTACAAGCACAATACATACATATTGGTAACCAAACAAAAAATGCTTTCAACTTACTTGCTAAGTTTTTTTTTTTTTTTTTTTTTTTTTTTTTTTTTTTTTTTTTTTTTTTTTTTTTGTGGTGCTGGGGATCGAACTCAGTCCCTTGTGCTTGCAAGGCAAGCACTCTAATCACTGAGCTAAATCCCCAGCCCCACTTGCTAAGTTTTTGAGAATAATCTGTCTAAGTTACCTTACAGGAAGTCTCCTCTTCATTTGCTATTCTAGATACACATTGTGTCAAGTATTTTTAACAATTAATGAAGGTTTACACTTTTCACTTGTAGTAACCCAAATGTGGGGATATGAAATAATTATTAATTTATATTCATTAAGTTACTAAATCTATTGTTAATTCAGCTATGTTTTAAGTTTTTTTTATTTATTTATTTTGGGTCCTGGGGATCAAACTCAGGGCCTTGTGCTTGCCGGGCAAGTGCTCTATCACTTGAGCTAAATCCCCAGCCCCTCAGCTATGTTTTTAATCGGTAAAAGTCTCTAGGAAGTTTCACAGTGATATTTAATATGTCGTATTATCAATTTGTTAAAGGTGCTGTCCTAATTTCCAAGGCATTTTGCTCCAAAAATGTTTGTTAATGAATCAACTGTTTATAAAGGTAAATATTCTTACATGAAACGGTATGTTATATTACTGGTAGATTTCCTACGCAATCTTCAAAAATCTGTTTATACTGCATTACAAACTTTTGATATAATTTGTTAATATTAATCTTACCAGATATGTCTGCTATTTCATCATTATTCTAAACTATCCTGGATATTTTCAGCTGATGTGATAAGGAAATTAAGAAGGAAAGAAGGACAGGAAGGCAGCCAGAAAGGAAAAAAGTTAGGAAAAGACAAAATTATTGATACTGAAGTATAAAAGCTTCCAGGAGGATCTACAAATTTTTAGAACTAATATACGTATTTAGTAAGCTTATTGGACACAAGATCACCACATACAAATCAACAGAGGCTCTTGGCAACAGTACTAACTGTGTGGGTACTTTCCTACAAGGTAGAGAGGACAGCAATTAAAACAGTGAGCTCGAGCTAGAAGTGGCATGGAGTTTCGATGCCAGCTGTATTTATGAGTCAGATTTGGAAGCTGATGGCTCTCGAACTTGGACATATTTGCTTGATTCCAACCATGGTGGTTTGTGTTTATGCTGAGGCATTCTTAGTAATGCCTCTCTCTCTCTTTCTTTCCCTTTCTTTTCTTTTTCTCTTACTTTCTTTCTTTTTTTAATTTGAAACAGGGTCTCACTATGTAGTTCAGGCTGGCCTGAAATTGGAGCAGTCCTCCTACCTCAGTCTCCTGAGTGCTGGGATTACAGGCATGCTCCACCTTGCCCTCTTCCTTCCTTCCTTTTCTTTCTTTTTATCCTTTTCTTTTTTCTCTCTCTCTGTCACTCTCTCCCTTTCTCTCTTTCTCCTTCTCTGTCTCTCTCTTTCTCTCTTTTGTGGTACTGGGATGAACACTCCTGGACCTTTGCACTGCGCTACATCTACAGCGCCTTCTTTAAAATTTTTGAGACAGAGTCTCACTAAATTCTTAAGTTGCCCAGACTGCACTTTAACATGAGTTCCTACTGCCTCAGCCTCCCAGAAATGCTTCATCTTTAAAGTGACCTTGAGAGAATTACATTTCTGTTAAGTTTTTTATGTTTAAATAATTTCTCCCCTTACTGTTTACATTTAAAAAACTTTCGATCCACTGAAGTTCTCTTTCCTGTAGGTTCTACATTTTCATTGATGGCTATCTATAATTAATTATCTTCCATTTGTTTGTCTTTCCAAGTAGAGCATTTCTGGCTTCATCTCCAACATCTTAGTTTCATTGTACACGAATTCCAATGCAAAGTTACCATTTCACTTTTGATAATTGCTTATTCACATTTTGCTTGTTTCTAGTATCTTTGAAATAGAATAAACTAAGCTTTTTCTTAGCCTGTTGACTTGGTTTCTTCTTCTCCTTCTCTTCTTCTTCTTAAGGTCTCTGACCTTTTCTGTGTTCACCAGCTTTACATATAGTTGCAACTTACTTAATCCAGTTGTTACAAGTGACTTTTTCAAAGAACCTGTATTGGATGAGGTATTTAAACATGTCTTCATTTCTTTCTTTTTTTTTTTTTTAACAGCAAAAGGTACATTTCTACCATTCAAGCGAATTGATGCAATGGGTGAATCAAGATACTAAAATTATCAACTGAAACTGAGTTTTCGTAGGTTCATATCCCTTTTTATGGTGAAAATAAAGCTGACTCAGTTGACACATAGTGTCAGGACCCACAGGCTCCAAGGTGGAGGCCCTTCGATGTCCAGGATGGGCAAAGGGCATGGGCCAGTGGTGTCTCTTCTCAGGGTTCCTCCTCCTTCCAAGAAAGCATTCCTAGAAAGCAGAGTTTAGACAGAAGGTGAAAGGAGGCACAGGCAGGGAAAAGGAAGCAAGGGAGAAGGTAAACTTGTAGAGCTCCATGTTCTCTCCAGACTCTTGTATATGTGATCCTAAGATAAGGGGAGACTCTCCCTCATCCCTCAGCGACCTTGGCTCTGGAGAAGGCCTAGAGATAGCATTCAAGGCAGGGGAGACAGCTGGGCGCTGAAGAGTCTGCTCCCTGCTCTGTTTGTATTCTCAGTCTCAGCATTGAAGGGAAAGCTAATGTCCTTTCACCGTCCTCCTTTCTCAACAGAACAAGACAAAATGCTTTTAGATTATCACACTCGTTTCCTATACTGTCAAGATAAAGGAGAGGAGCTTGTTTTACTATAATTGCAAGTGGTCACGTAAGACTTAGCATAGGGATTTAATTGTACAGTATCGATTGGCCTTTGATTTCTACGATTTCATTTAGTTATGAACTCCGTGAAGCAATTTCTAGGATTCCTATGAGACTCATGGAAGTTAAGTGCTTAGCCAAAGTCCTGTAAATATTAAATGAAAGAGACAGAACTCAAACTTAGGCAACCTGTCAGGTGAAATCATCCTAGTCACCAACTCCCAGAGAGGCACTTTGGGTAAACTCTCAGTGTTTCCTGTAGTTGCTCTCCTTCAGGCTCACAAATGCTTTGGACAAAGATCCTAGTGGCAGAAGGCAATTCTTTCTCTAGCTTCTTTACTGCACTTGTGGTGACAGAGTTATTTTACTAGCATGGGTGACATTCTGTATACAGTTAGCACAAATGGTGGCAACACTGCAGAATTTTAGAAAATATCTTTCCAAATGCTGAAAAACATTCTAGAGTATCTGTTTTGTTTTGCTTCCAGTACTGGGGATTGAACTCAGAGTCTTTGTACTGAACTACACCTGTACCTTGTTTTATAATTTTTATTTTGATGGTCCCTCTAAGTTACTAAATTGCCCAAGCTAGGCTCGGACTTGTAATCCTCTTGCTTCAGCCTCCTAGAGTGCTGAGATTATAGGTTTGTACTACCATGCCCAGTTTTGAATATGCATTTATATTTTCTGAATAATAGATGTACTCCAAAGAGAATCTCTGTATGTTTGGTGGGCCTTCCTAAGGCTATTGCAAATACCCCAGAGACTTCAACTGTCTCCAATATCCAGAGGTGTCTGTCCTGGACTTTGAACAGGGATTCAGCTCCAGGCATCACTTTCATGTCAATAACCATGAAAACTTGATGCGACATGATTGGAACTGCTATGAACGTACTGAGAGAGCATTCTCTTTCAAGTTGATTCTTTTTCAGTACTGTTCATCTTTGGTTGTAGTAGAAGATGAAATTCAAGGTCATCTAAAATAACCAAATTCAGTCTTATGTTAAAAATAAGAAGATTGGCTCCAGGAGAACATACACTGCTATTTATGAAGATCCAAATTCTTCTTAGACCAGGATAGACAGAAGACTTTCAGTGAGGACATAGCCCAAAATTTTATGTTTTATGTACAATGAACTGTGACTGAATACCAGCAATGTCATTGACTAGGTTGGTGGCCCTACATATATCATTTAATGATTCTTGGCTTTAGTTTTATTGCTTGAAAAATGACTTAAGGGTTAGAAATAATGTGTATAATAAATCTAGCAATGCATAACACCTACTAAATGCTTAATAAGTATCAGTGATCACTGATTATTAATTACAAATAAATATGGAAAAATAAAAAATTATTCTAGAGGATTTGAGAAGTACTAATAGTAAGGCATGATCCAAAAGCTCAGTGTTGCAGTAAGACAGATTTACTCACTGAATTACAAGGTCAAATTTCATTTAACCCCAAGGGAAAGACGGCACTTGATCCTAGACTGCCACCTACTGGCCCAGAGTAGATTTAAATAATTTACTTGGACGTTGCAATTTTTTTTTTTTTGGAAGTTCCAATTTTTTTTTTTTTTTTTGGTGGTGCCGGGGATCGAACTCAGGCCCTTGTGCTTGCAAGGCAAGCACTCTAATCACTGAGCTAAATCCCTGGCCCGGAAGTTCCAATTTTTAAGTGAAAATGGTGGCAGTAGTTTAGTTTACCTCAGACAAATGATTAGGGCATGCATTCTCAAGCATTTTTACACATAAATCTCAACATCATAAACTTTATGTGTGAAAACTGCAGAAATATTTTTGTTAATGCTGGCAAGTGGAGATGGCTTTGTTAGGCATCATAGCAAATAATCTATGACTCAAATTTGAATCAGGGGCATATGAAGAATGTATTCATTACTCTTTTCCTTTCATATGTTAATATCTCAGGATTTTATTGTTTAATTTAATTTAATTTAATTTTTATTTTTAACCAAGAACATGTATTGGTACATTGTACACATAATGATCACACTCATCATGTTTATTTTGTACCTGTACATGATGCATCTTGGTTCTCCCTCCTCTTCCCCACTATTGTTTAATTTTAGTAACATTAAACAAACATTAAACAAAGTTATTCAAATTATATAATTATAGTCAGTGTCAATTATTATGATTAATTATTAGACCAGAGATGCTTAAAAGACAATCTGTAGATCAACTGGCTAATTGTACTCAAGCTTGCAGAATCAAACTATTTGGGGGTAAAGCTCAGGAAATACCATTTTTTGAAACTTTGTATGCAATTCTCACCCAGTTAATTTAGGAGACCATCACACTAGATTATACATTCCTTGAGGCAAGGACAATTTCGTCTTCATTTTTGTATTCTTGAGGCTTAATGGTATCCAGCACAAGATAGATAAATGAATGAACAAAAATTATATAAATGAATGAATGAAGGCGTGCATGGACAAAGGAACTGAATCATGATTGCTAGCAGGAGTTAGCAACACCACAGGTGTAGCAGGATCGAACCTCTTGATCTTCTAGTTTCTTCACACTAAACAATGAGGTAAATACATTTTTGTTGTTTGTATTTCAGAAAAGTTCACTCTGGGATCAAGATAGCCACACTTTGGGCCTGGCAAGTTTTAGAGGATATAAGTAAAAGGAGATAAATAAAAAAATGAAGTTTTAACTTCTAAAAGTCCATGCAGGATTATGGACTAAGAATGACTTCAGAATGATTATATTGACAAGATGTAAACAAACATATGCTTTGTTTATTAGATTTTTTACTATTAAAATATCAAATATGAGATGGAATTAACTTACAAAAAGTTATTGGTCATTGTTGCATGACAAGAGGTCTTAGATGGGCTTAAAATCTGAAATAATCTGTGTTTAACTTCACTGACAACGTAGAGAGGCAGTTGCAGCCTAGAGAGCAGGAAAATATAAATGAAATGGAATTGAAGAGATCCACTGTATGCTAGGGGAAACTGACCTATAATCAGTTAATTCTAAAACATAATTTAGTAATATTACCTGTAGTATAGTACTTTAGAATCTTTTGATTCTCTGTTCATAAAAAGCTCATTACGAAAGAAAGAAAATCAGATTGGCATCAGACATCTTGTCACTAACACACTATATTCAAGACAACCATAGAATGGGCCTTTAAAGAGCTCCCATTTCCCACTCCACTTAGTCTCTGGCACCACCATTCTACTTTTTCTACCTTATCAACAACTTTGATATTTCAACAAATGACATTTGTCCTTTAGTGAGCAGCTTATTTCACTTAGGATAATGTTCTCTGGATTTACCCATATTGTGGTATATGTCAGAATTTCCTTCATTTCTGAGTTTGAATAAATTCTATTTATGTATGTACCATGTTTTGCTTATCCCTTAGTCAGTGGACGCTTGTGTTGCTGCTACCTTTTAGCAATTTTGAACAGTGCTGCTTTGAACTGGAGTGTGCAAGTATCTCTTCCAGACTATGCTTTCAATCCTTCACGTATATTTCCACAAGTGGAGTTGCTGGGTCACATGATTGTTCTTTTTTTAATTTTTTGAGGTCATATATACTTTTATATAATCTCCTCTTATTTGCTTTACTGTACCCCACAAGGGGCGTACCTGAGTGCGGAAATTCTCCAGTCCCCCTCCTGCCTTCCCTTCCCTCTCCCAACAAGTCATCTACTGTTTGGGGGATGTGCATGGTGCAGAAAGTAGTTGTCTGAATTTTGGGGGTGGAAAGGGAATTTGAAGGCCCAAACACTCTGCCTTTGAACCCAATTCTCATCGCCATGCCTTCTTCTATCCCCTGTGCGTGCTTGTGGAGGCTGTAAGAAATTGTGCCACAAAAACCAATTCATTGAAAGTCAATTCACTTAAGAGGTCAACTTGCCTTTTCCATTAATTCTTTACTTTTAGTTACCGTTTGTAGTTATCTTTGTTACTATAGTATTTTAAGGCAGATTCGATTACACACTTTCAGCTCCCTCGCTGCTGCAGCTACAGTTTGAGGAACCTGAGAAAAGAGAAAACACAGGACACACGAAATCTACACAATACCCATTTTTATTACCTGCAGGAGGTACGCTGCAGGCATCAGAAATAGGAAACCATCAACTTGCTGCTTTATTTTGGACAACTCTCCGATTCCCTGGGCTGAAATATGCAAAACGAGGATCACGATTGTAACACAGAGATTATACACCGGTACGCGCACGCTCAAGAGCGCTTGGCAAAACAGTACGGAGTCAACCACAGTAACGCCAAACACTGCGCATGCGTTCTTTTAAAGCGCCGGCGTGCTCCCGCGGCCGCTCCGCACGCCGTTTTCCTCAGATCGTCCCGCCCCAGTTTCCCGACGTCGCTCCTCCCTGCGGAAGTCGAATCACCAATCGTCACCCGTTTTTCCAGTGCCGTCATTGGTGCGTGCCCGAGCTCTAAAAGCCAGGGGGCGGGCTCCTGACTTCGCACATGCGCTTTTGTACACTTCCTCCACGTTGGTTCCGCGACCCCAGTGCCTCACCTCAGCCGGGCTTGCGGTGTCTCCTGTCTGTGGTGATGTGACTGTCGCCGCCGTCACGATGGGCAAAACTGGTGACTCTCTGGGTCCGGGAGCGCGGCCTGACCCGGTGCGGAGCTTCAATCGCTGGAAGAAAAAACACACCCATAGGCAGAACCAAAAGAAGCAGTTGAGGAAGCAGCTGAAGAAGCCCGAGTGGCAGGTTGAGCGCGAGGGTATCAGCCGCCTTGTGCAGAACTACGAGAAGGTGAGGCCCGTGCTGGGAAGGATGCAGGCCATCCCATCCCTCTGGCGCGAGCGGGTGGCCCGGCAGCGGGGCAGCGTGTCATTGCGGCGATGGGCTGCGTGGGGAGGGAGCGGACCTTGCGCTGGGGTCCCGGCCCGAGGTTAGTCCATTGGGCTGGGTGGCGTGGGGGGTGTCACTGGGGGTTCTACTGAGGCCCCACAGGTGGTCTGCAGGCTGCTACAACCCAGGATTCCGCACTCACTCCTGTTCTGGAAATAGTGCTGGAAATGCAGTGGTACTGAAGGGTCCGGAGACTCTGCTTTAATAGTCACAGTAATATTCATAGTAATAATGGTAATGACAGTAAAGGAAATAACTGTCTTTTTTTTTTGTTTGTTTGTTTTTTTAAATATGTGAAGGGTTATATTTTTTTTTTAAATTTTAAACCAAGAACATGTGTTGGTACATTCTACATACAATGGTCACACTCATTACATTTATTCTGTACCTATACATGATGTATCTTGGTTCTCCCCCCTCTCCCCCGCCCCTCCCCTCTGCTCTCTCCCTCCCTATTTACAGCAGGTTCATTCATCATTTTCCATATTTTCCCTTTCCCTTCTTTCCCCTGTTGCCTTTCTGCTTTTCCCCTTCTTTCCTTCTAGTACTCCTCTCCTCTGCATACCATCCTCCTTTTATATAATATCTATTACACCTCTTTGTCCTTATTTACAGTTATGGTTTCTGATATCAGAGAAACAATTCGATGTGTGCTCATGAGTGTCTGATTTATTTCACTTAAGAGTATGTTCTCAAGGAACATCCATTTATATATGAATGACTCTAGTTTATCCTTTTTT